>JAXDDW010000170.1:0-265000 GCA_034670385.1 Hoplostethus mediterraneus
GAATTAACTGCTAATATGTTTCGCGATCAGCCTTCATCAGAACATCCCAGCATGAAGAAACACACCTTACATGGCCACCAATAAAAATATGGTAGAATTGGTGACATGTTTGCCTAATTTCTTGAAAAAGTACTTTGAAGTGTCACCATTCCCATGTTGTCATGGAATTTGTGGAAGTCAGTTTTTGTTCTGGGCAGAACACACAGTACAAAGGTCACAGGAAGATGCCATATGTTCTTCAATGACAACACTTGGTGACATGATGATTCAGAATAGTTTATTTCAGAATGGAAGATTAGTCTGTATTACACAGAAGTAAGTAGCATTCCCTTTGTCCCTGTTTAAGCATCCAGAACATGTTTAAACGTTTTCCTTTAAAAATATTAAAATATAATATGAAGGCTTCAGCTGTAGTGAAGTTTCAGGTGCTGTCCACTGCACCAGTAAGATAGTCTTCAAGTACAGTTTCTCCATTCTCACATATAGTATCTTTCAACAAGGGCCTCAGAGGTACAAGGTATAGAAATCAGAAACCTCATCTGGTGTATCTATACTTCCAAAGTCTTGAGGGCACTCTGATCAGAAAGAAAGACTGAGAGTGTAAAAGACTACAGAGTATATTCTGAAATAGAAAGTACGTGAATGTAGACATTTTGTCACTCCTTCTCTCCCTCTCCACAAGTCCATTGCCATGAACAGTGTTGGGCTCATTACTCAAAAAATATAATACTCCTCTTTACATGTTTACTCTTTACTGATTTCAAAAGTAATACTATTACTTTACTTTACCTTATTTCTTGTTATATTTATTTTTCACGCCCCTCATTTCTACTCATTGAGCTACCCGTTGGCCCCATTTCCTCTCAGCAAATACAGTGACACTGGGTGTCCTGGTGGATCCATTGGCTAAGGCTCATACTGTACCATGTAACCGTGACGTGGACCTTTGATGCATATTATCCCCCCATCTCTGCACAGTTTTGCCTGCCTCTCTTCACTGCAGACCAGTGGTGTCCTTTCTGGCCTGTGCTGCTTAATATATAGAAATAAATAAATAAATAAATAAATAAAACCATAACAAATTAGCAGTTCATAGTCAGTTCAAACCAGCCCTCCAGCATCAACAGCCAGAGCTGCCTTTGGAGCCTGTTCTGCCTGCCTTTTCCTCCGGACCTCCAAAGGCTGCCACCAGGTCTTTGACGCTACTCGCTGAAAGTGGCCTGTCCTGACTTTCCTTCTTCATCTTCCCCTTTCGAGGGTTGGTGTTCAGGCTCTTGGATCTGAGGGCTGGGTACATCCTGTCCTCGACGACCAGCAAATGTTCCACCGACACCTCCTCATCCTCGTTATCTTCATTGTTCTCTGTCTTCGCCACTTCCTGTTCCAAGGCAGATGGTTTGGGTGTTTTCCCTCCAATGTCCTGTTTATTTTTACCAGAATTGGATATGTTCTCACCGGTCTTTTCCACGGACACTTTGGGCATGTGGCCAAAGGGCGAAGGGTGGACTTTGTACTCAAACCGTGCTCCCCACTGAGGCATGGTGGGAGGGCATTTTGTGCCCTGTTCTGAGATGGTAGCTGCTGTGGTGAAGTCTGTCGCCCAGTTCTCCTCTTCTTCTTTAGGGTTGTACACAATATCGCTCATGAACATCCGGTTGGAGGGCAGGGAGCCACTGAGAGTTGGTGAAGGTAAATACTGCACAACCTTTGACCTCTCCAAGGGGAACGAAACAGCTGCTTCCAATTTGATCTTCTCCAGGGCAGTGTCCATCGTGATGGGGCTGGTTTCAGCCGAACTTGGAGAGGTTTCTGCAGGTTTCTGCTCCGAGTCGCAAGGGGAAATCAGGATGTCGACACTGGAGTTGAAACGAGTCCCGTCTCTTTGTCCTGTCACCTCCAGGGTCGATCTGTAATCCTTGACAGTGGTGTTCCCATCACCTGTCAAAACATTACACACATTTTCCACATTCTTTATATACAATTAAAATTTTCTGCTTAATTTCTTAATTTCCCCACAGGAATCAGTCAAGTCTTATCATGTCTTGTAATGGCCTGACATCATGTCATGTTGTGTCATGACTTGTTGTTGTGTTGTGTCTTATCGTGTCATGACGTGTTTTACTCTGTCATGTTGTGTCATGTTGTGTCGTATTGTGTCATGTTGTGGCATGTCGTGTCTTGTTGTGTCAAGACATATCTTGTCATATCTTGTTATGTCTTTTCTCACCTGGTGCAGGAATTCTCTCGCTGATGCTTGCCCATTTCTCAGGGCTGAGCTGGACTCTCCTTTCTCCAGCCTCCAGGTCTCCAGACACAGATACCCGTTCATCATTATCGAGGTGGTAGCGGAAGAGACTGTAGCCGTCTGAGCTGTTGATGCTGCTGTGGCGGAGCAGGGCAGATGATTCACAGATGGAAGATCCTCTGGAGCGAGTCCGGACCAGCTCAGCCCGGTCGATGCCCGCCAGCTTCTCCAGGGCGTTCATCATCCGGCCGGAGAACTCTTCCAGTTGGCCCAGGCGGAGGTCCACCGTCTGCAGGGAGGCCTTCATGGAGTGCTCCCTCTCATTCACCTCCTCTAGGCGCATGAACATGTTCTCCACCCTGAGGAGAGATGCAGGTTTGACTACAGTTGGAAAGTCAATACATATCATATCAGACATCATACAAGGACAGCACAATATAAGTGCAATGTGTACAGATGTAATGGTTTGTACAAACATAGTATGAATGTGTCCCTACAGTGCTTTTCCATGGAATAAGGACACTGTGAAGTGAAATACAGATGTAACTGTTGTGGACCGAAAGGGGCTCCTACCTTTCAGATGTGACTCTAATGCGTTCATTATTGGACGACTGCTCTTCATCCTCTTTCTCTCGGAAATACTCCTCCACACATTGCTCCTCAAACTCGTACAGACTCTTCAGCTCCTCGGCGTTCAGCACCAGCTCTGCCACATATTAGGAAACAAACACATTTTCATCATTAAATGGATTTTTTGATTGGCTCCAAAAACGTTGTATCGCTGTTGTCATGTGAAAACCTTGACACACTTAAACTCAAAAGTGCGTTATCATTTCTCATTACTCATTACTAATTTAGTTCCTGGAAAGTTAACATTTTGGAAATACAAGGTTTCGGAGAGTTGGGGACATCGACTAAAATTTTATTTTAAAAGACTGAAGAGGGTTTTATACCCTGTCATTAAAGACAGTACTAAGGGCAGCAGAGAGACTGTCTCGTAACCTAAAGGTCACAGGTTCCTCCGACACCCATCCATAAAAAGCCATATGTCCTGCCAAAGTGTCCTTGAGCAAAACTGTGAACCTGCTCACTCCTTCTAAGTCTCTTAATCTAGATGGAGACTAGATTAAGAAAATAAGGAACTTGCAGATTACCAATTTAATAATAATAATAATAATAATAATTTATTGATCCCTTGCACAGGGAGGTCAGAGGTCAGGATCAGCTACAGGACAGCACTCTTGAAGTTAGCAGGGATTCAGATTCATTGGTCTAGTTGAAAGGCCAGGGTTCCTACTGTGACTTTTCCCCATTTACATTTTTAGCGGTGAATAGTCTTGTGTGAAACAAGCTGTAAAAGTGACCCAGTGACCCAAAATTCCCTGATATTCCAGAAATGCCATGACCAACCATGAAAGGTCGTCTTCCCACTCACTACGCTGCCCTACTGCCCAAACTGCTCTTAGAACATTTCAAGAAAAACTGTTCTCACGGAGTCCGCGCTCCCGGTCGTCTTGCTCGCCCTCCTGCCTCCGTTTGCAGCGACAGCAGAGGCGCCGGAGGACGATGTAGATGTGGGGGAAGATGATGAGGGGAGGAGGAAGAATCGGACGGTCATGGAAGGTCATAATCAGCTGGTACCGCTGGAATTTCCAAACCTGGTTGGAGATGGACTTCACCTCAAAGAAGGTGTTGCTGTCAGAGAATGAAAGGATGATATATTGGTTTGTTAAAGAGAAACAGGATGTTGGGTCAGGACATAACATAATATAGAGGGCGTGGTTAAAACATCTGCAATATTATTGGTTTGGATTTTTATGTACACCAATCATGAATCAAAAATACGTTCCAGGAAGGAAAATAAATGGTGTTTTGATGGAAAAATACACGAAAATTAAAAAATGAATGTTAGACATGGACATGGAAAATTAGCTGATAAAAAAATCGGAAAAGTTTTAGTTTGTAGTTTTTTTTATTTTGAATTTTAACTTTAAATTAATTAACCAAAGAATTAATTTTAAAATATTAGAAAATTTTAGAAAATTTAATAAAAATAAAAAAAGAGCGTAGAGGACTGCTGGTAAATGAACAGCAATTAGTGGGTTCCAACTCTCTCTTCAGCTCGTACTTCCTTTCTTGGCAATTCTCTATCATATATGATCATTTGAGGGTCCCAAGAATATATTTAAATACGTATTGTCAGGCTGACCCTTGACCTCTTTACTGTTGGTTGCTTGTAATGTTAGTGACCTATAGGAACTGAAACTTTTTCTACTGTTGACTTCGGTGTAATGAGCTAAATGCCTACAACGTAATGTAAATGTAAAAATGAACTTGGAGAACCACCAGTGATGCTCATTTCCAGTATCTCCTCAACTGAAGGTTTGATGTTCTGCTTGAAAAAGGAGATTAGGACTCACTTGAAGACAGCAATGAGCAGGTTGACCAGCAGGATGTTTGCCACCAGGAGGTAACAGGCCATGATGGCCGGGGTGAGCCAGGCTCCAGGGATGCAGGGAGGGAGTTTCTTACCATCCTCATCGTACATGTTGTCACCACAGGGTGCTGGGAGACAAGGCTAGCATTAGTCTTTTGCATCGCTTCACTCTGCAGTTTATTAGGAGCCTTTTATTTTGGTTGATTTTGTTAGTTTAGTAAAGTGATTTGCAGAGAAAACACAGAAAAAAGTCCAGAAAAATTTCCAAAAATGTCCAGATTGTACAGAGAGCCAAAGAAGACATTTCAAAAGAAGCAGAAACGTAGTGCAGATATCTTCCCTTAACATGTAATAAGTAAACAAGCTGTGGACTTTATTGTTCATTGTAAACATACTTATAGCACATTTTTTAAATTTAGGTATGATACTTACGATTGATTTCCATTGCATAGACTACCCATCGGTCCGAGTCGAGCAGGAAATATTTAAAAGAAAAGAGACAAAACATATAATACAACAGCAACAGCAACAGCAGCAACAGCAGCAGCAACAACAACAACAACAACAACAACAACAACAACAACAACATCATCATCAAGCAGCAAGGAGGAAGGTGGCATCTCCACTTTACATCTGAACAACTGGGTGTTTTTCAAGATTGTGCAAAAGAAAAGGAGAAGATACCACTGGATGAATCAAATAATAATATAATATGTTGTCTCTGTTTTCTGGTTCATGTTCAGACGACTGTCAGAGTTGTAAATATTCTTCCAAACTGAGAAACAGGATTTCATAACTAACAGGCAGATGATCGTCAAAAAAGCCAGATAGAGATTTTTACACCTTGTTATTTAAAAAAATAAACTTTTATTTGATTTATTACCAAAGTGACACACCAATACAGTTTTCATGTCAGATACATTGATAAAATAATATGACCAGTTGTCATATTAGTCCAACTACGTCCTCTGCTGTCACAAACACACAAAAAATTATTAAAATTTCAAATATATTTTATTTAATGGTCTAAATAAGGATCAGTGTATTAATTTTGCAACAGTAAAAAATATTTCAAGCAATTTGATATCATAGGACAAGAATGTCTCCTCCTGTAGAATAATGTCCGAGTGGTCAATTTGGGTGGAATTTAATTTTGAACAAGAAATTCATTTCATAACCGTGCCAGCAGAGGGCGCACTGGACGCATATTCACACATAAACACAATACAATCAACATAATAGTCTGTGTGTGTGAGTGGGGGGGGTCACGGGGATTAAACCAAGAGATTGTGATGGGACAGGCAGCGATCACGAGATGAGGAAACGATTAACTGATCATCCACCCAGGAAACAGGAAGCAGGAATCTTACTATGAACTCTAGTCTTACGGTCTATGGAGTCTGCAAACACCTCTCCGTAGATCATCCAGTACGGCATGTAGAAGATGTTGCGGGCCAGACGCCATGTTGGCTCCTCGTCCGGGTGCAGGATGGCCTGCCGCGCCACGCCGAAGCTCATCAGCACCACCAGCATGATCACCACAAAGTACAGCATGTCGATCATCTGGAAACGATCAGCGTGTATAGATTAGATCTGACCTGTGTCCAATAAGGCATCAATGTATTTATGATAAGTGATAAATACAAAGGAGGGTGAACTCTGACCTCCAGTCCCTGAACATCATAACCAACAACCAACAACCACCAATATAAATAAAAATCAATTATGCTTTCAAAAAACACTAATTTAGGATTTTTAAAAGACGATCCTCACATAACTTACAGGGTTTTGACATCACTTACTTTTCTGGAATAGTAAAGGTCTAGTAAAGGTTGCTTTGGGTAAAGCGTCTGCTAAATGACTGTAATGGAAAGTCACTGCCCATCTTTCGCCACAGGCTGAAAACCCACCTCTTCAGGAAACACTACCATGACCCTTCCTCTTCAGGAAACACTACCATGACCCTTCCTCTTCAGGAAACACTACCATGACCCTTCCTCTTCTAGAAACACTACCCTGACCCTTCCTCTTCTAGAAACACTACCCTGACCCTTCCTCTTAGCCTTGCCTATTTGTCGTCAATTATTTGTCTGAGCTCTTGTTTATTGGCTCTTGTTTATTTGATTCTTTTATTTGTCTCATTTGTTTAAGAAAAGTAGGTAGGTAACTTATTGCACTTTTACCTTAACACTAGTTATGCTCTTAGCTGCTTGTTTAGGAAGGAAATGCACTTAGGATTTCTGGTGACTAGTAGTTTTCTTGCCTACCTATGAAAACGTTTTCTAGCTTGATTGTTTTGATTACCTGATCATTGGTTTTATGGGACTGTTTTCATTGGTTGAATTTTCTTTATTTTGATTTTATGTATGTTCTTGACTTGTGTGATGGTTTGTAATGTGTCTGTTTTATTCATCTGCCTGCTTCTAATTTTCTTTTTTCTCACAATTTTTTGTTTTCTTTTCCTTTCTATTTTTTGTTGTAATTCTTGGTTGTGTTTTTATCCCATGTGATTTTAATGTAAAATGTCTGTGAGTACTAGAAACACTATACAAGTAAAATGTATTATTATTATTATAATTATTATTATTATTATTATTAATATAGTTGAATTGAATTGAATGAAGTGAAATGAAATGAAATGAAATGGAATGTATCGTATCGTATTGTATCGTATCGTATCAAACCAATCCATCTCTTTCCAGCATCTCCCATCCCACCAGTACAACTTACCATTTTGCCAATCATCATGACGTAGGGCCCCAGGTACTTGTTGACGCCAAAGATGTCCAGGACCCGGATGTACCAGAAGATGATGTCGACGCAGTAGATGACCCGGCCGTAGCCCATGTAGGGCTCGTTCTGCAGCCGCAGCAGCAGCCCCATCAGGAAGACGGAGATGGCCACCAGGTCTGTGATGTTCCAGTACTCCTCCAGCCACACGTTGATCTTCTGCTTCAGCTTCCCCGGCTCCGACATCAGGATCTGAGGGTAGCGAAGCAGGTAGGAGGCCAGCTTACACTCTTAAAGGTAGTTTGTAATGGAGCATCACCTGAGGATCCCCTGAGGGGCTTTAAGCCAACAGGGGCAGATAACCAGTCTGATGGGCTTTTCTACCGCAGAAGATCCTCTATGGAGGCTGTTCAACCCTGACAGTAACAGGCCTCACCTCTCTTCAACAGCTTACGCTGATCAGCACTGAGCCCTTAAGGCCACATTAATATTTTCATCCTCTCTATAAAATCACGAGGCTCTTGCTTCCTTCTCTTGTCCAAAGTGTGCAGATAAAATGTCGGCAGCTCCTTCAGATGCAAAAACTGCCAACATTGAAAACTGCACTGAGAAGAAATTAGACCTGTCAATTAGAACTGAACTATTTCACTTGTCAAATTTTTACACTGGTAACTGTGAGTATCAGCCATATTTTGAAAATAGCATGTATGTCTCAGTGCAACCTGTGGATGAAAGTGGAAATGTCAATTGCTGAGTAACACTAGATATTATATTTATTATAATCATGGGTAATGAAGTCCTTCAAACATCCAAATACGTAAACAATTATCTCTCTCTGCCACTTGAGGTCGCTAATGTGCAAAGTTGCCATGTGCAGTTTTAAAACAACACTGGAAGAAGATAAATTAATCACTAATTTGAACAGATAGTTTGTCAAACTGAAAGTAACAAAGTTCACATGGGTACCTGTCTGACTTTCTCCAGTCCCAGAGTGATGATGTAAGAGATGACTATCCACTCTTGGAGCGACGGCCATCGCTCCATTTTGACCAGGATGATGTAGTTGTAGAGCATCAGGTACACGAGGTAGGAAATCTGAAGAGGGACGGAGAGAGGCGTATATTCAAGTCACATATTTAACCATAGATGAGCTTCAGAATTCAGACCTTTTCTGTCTTGAGCTTTGGTTTGCTTCTTTGTGGGGTTATTGTCCGCATTCTGAATTACATAAAATGGTAAATGGCTGCATTTATATAGCGCTTTTATCCAAAGCGCTTTACAGTATATGCCTCTCAGTATATTCATCCATTCACACACCGATGGCAGTGAGCTACCATGCAAGGTGCTGGCCTGACCATCGGGAGCAATTTGGGGTTCAGTGTCTTGTCCAAGGACATTGAAGCCGGGGGCGAACCTATGATCTTCTGATTAGAAGAAGACTTGCTCTACCTCCTGAGCCACAACATAATTTTGTCCTGTGATTGATTATTGATTAGGTAAATGTAGCTGGGCTTTGTTCTTGGTAAAGTCTTTTGAGACATGCTGTGATGAAGGGCTGTATCAATGGAGCAGTTAGACGTGGATAAAGTGAGAGCTGAGCTGAGCTGACTCCACTAGTTACTGTCCAGTCCATCCTGTCTATTAACACTTAGGGGCGGATCTACTAAGATCCCAAATAAAGGGTACTAATTTGCGTGTGCATTCTAAAAGTTTGCGCGTGTGGTTGATGGACGTTTTGCGGGTGATTTACTAAGAATGATTGCGTAAATGACAACAGGCGCAAACGTGGTGGAGACAGCAGTATTTAAATGAGGGTTTTGCGTGTTTAATGTTTTGCACCATGGAGAGTTTGGATGGGCAACAGAACCGCAAGCGCAAAATTAAATTTGAGCCTATAGAATTAGAGGTGTTAGTGGAAGAGGCAAATAAACATTTGGATGAGCTACAGCAAAAAAATCTGAATATGACAAAAAAGAACACTATATGGGAGATCATCTGTGAGAAAGTAAATGCCGTTGGTAAAACAAGAAGAACAACGGATGAAATTAAGAGAAGATGGCAAGATATAAGACGAAGAACAAAAGCAAAATTGGCTTATAATAAAACCTCAGCAAAGAAAACAGGTGATTCCAAAAATGTTCACACGAGGGGGGGGGGGGGAAATACGTTCTCTACGTCTTCGTTCATCGTTTCTATGTCTCCTTCTCGCTACAATAACGGCAGTCATTTGTGCACAATTACGCATGCAGGGCGTTTGCACCTTCCCTTGAAACGTATTAAATACAGACGCAGTCTCCATCAACGAAATTGCGTTCAGGTTTGATAGATCACAGTGCGTGTGCTACATTAATCTATTTACATTTTCTCCTCCCAGTATTTTGCTAAATAGCGTGTAAACGCCCCATCTTGCATATTCATTGAGGCAAAAGTACTAACTGGATAAGGCGTGTTATTTTGCACATTTGCAAGACGCAGTCCTCAGTGCGCACTGTTAGTAGATCAGTTTGTACATTTATTTGTGCGTGCTATGAGTTTGCACACATTTTTACACACGCAAACCTTTAGTAGATCCGGCCCTTAGTGTTGCACAATGTTGCACTACTATAACTGCACAGGTTTTCTATACATATAAGTACGTTTTGTACAGTTTTGAGTGTCAGAAATCACTTTATGTCCACAGAGCACAGAGCTTATTTAAAGGGGAAAGAACAAGATTTTACTGCCCATATCACAAAATGACCATAATATCTGTAGCTGTAAATGTCTGTACCTCCAAAATGTCAACTAAAAAACAGCTTTGTTTTGCTCGACTGCCATTGATTTTTTAAATTTATCTGATGGGGTTTTGAAAGGGTTTCATAAGACCAAGGGTGGTAGAAGGTTTTCACATGGCATCAATATGGTGCTGCTGTCCTGACCAGGTCTCACAGGTCAAATCTTTGGTCTGAACTGGACTGATTTAAAAACATTGAGAAGTTGATTGACAACTGAATTGTTTTGAATCATAAACGTCTACTTGCAGTGTTGAACCAGAACTTGGTGAACGGGGTGTTGTAGAACTCGTAGATCTTCTTCCCGATAGGAATCCTCCTCTGTTTCTTCTGTTTATCCTCTTCATCACCTTTCTTAGACACAGCGTCGACATTTGAGGCACCATCCTGAAAAACAAATACACATTGACATACAGCAATAAACCTTGACACGTTTCAAAACAGCTTTACTGATTTCGAAAATAATACTGATTAAAAAACAATGAAATAAACAATACAAATGCCGGACATGAATTAAAAACATGTCCAAATGATATAAAAATAAGCAGTTTTAAGAAGTGATTTAAAAGATGCATTAGTTATCTTATATTTGCTGCTGTGTTGCTGAAGAGAGGCTCGGTTGTTGCTGCACCTTGCTGGATTTGTTGTCATCTTCCTTCTCTTTTCCTTCGTCGTTCTCCCTGGAGGAATGAAATGCCGCTTCATCTCCGATCCGGAAATCCAAAAGGAGGATTGAAGGTGGAAACACGATGCCTAAAATCACCTGGGAAGAAGTTGGATAAAAGAACAACGTTAACAAATCAATCAATCAATAGTATCTCTCACACCTTTAAAAGTGATAGCGTGATACTTAAATACTTTATTAATACTTTATTAATACTTTATTAATACTTAATTTATACTTTATTAATACTTTGTTGATCCATGGGCAATTTTGCAAACTATGTGTAGACTTCTACACAAGGATCCTGTGGCTCAGACGCATTGAGATGAAAGATCAGGTTGGTTTATTGATCATCTATTTTCATTGCAACTTTGACTCACTTTTCATCACAAAAACACCACAGAGAGAGAGACAAAAGAACTACTCTTCCATCAGAGCAACACGGTAAACAGTGAAGCACCTTGAGGCCGTTGCTCTTCCCCATCCTCAGGCAGCCCATCCACATGTCCGTCAGCAGCATCTGGCTGCAGGTGTGGGCGATGAAGTCCCTGTGCTTGGCCGCCACAGCCAGTTTCAGACAGGTGGAGTTACTCCAGTTCTTCAGCTCGTAGGTCAGCAGCTTCATGGCTACCTGCTCATCATGTTTGTACGACTGGTCCAACAGCTCGTAGGCCAGCTGGCCAAACTCCCTGGAGGGACAAGCGTCGGTAGGATGGTTAGATGGATTATACTTCACATCCCCCATCTTCCTTCTGAATAACACCCCTCCCTCCAAGTCTTCATCCTCTACTGCTCCAATGTGTTCTTGTAAGACAAAAAATAATGTATCCTCCCTCCACCTCCTATTTCCTTTCAGCTCTTCTTCTACATGATCATGCTAGGGTGACAGGAATGTCTATCTGCTGTCAGGGTGCTGTGACCTCTGACCCTCAAAATGGACCACAAGTTGATTCCAGCCATTCAGCCATTCCCAGTTCTCTACAACTTTTACTTTTACAACTGATCCATCGCTACCTCAGTTCCTTCCTCCCATCTAGAACATCACAACATGGCCGACTCACTTGGAGTTGTTCTCCAGATCCTGGTAGATGTCGTCCACCAGTTCGCTCTGTGACGACTCGTGGGCCATGGCCTTGTAGAGCTTACAGGCCACCAGGGCCTTGGCCATGGCCTCCTCCCCCCGCTTCCACAGGAAGAGCGCCATCTTCTGGCGTTTCATCAGCACGGCCCACACCATCAGCTCGTGGAACGGGTACTGAAACCTGCTGACCTCGGGGTCGTCGACGTCGATGTCGATCTCTTCCTCTTTCTTCTTGGTTTTCTTGCCTTTACCCTTCAGACGAGGTTCATCGTCCTGGAGGGATTGAATGGAGACGTGAACATTTCTCACTGTCAGACACAATAATGTCATTTAAAAGACTCAGTCCACATTGAAAACAGGATAACACAAAAGAAATGATTGATAGCATGATAGCAATGATTCACCACTAGACCGTATGGGACCTTCAACAAAAGAAGTGAAGATGTGATTTAATGCTGAGAGGTAGGAAGGCCTGGAGTGCGACATGATGACGTATTGATTTAACACTGTTGTTGTCGCTTTCTAAGGAGGAAATAGTTTTATAAATAATAACTCCCATACTAGTAGTTGAACTAATAAGGAATCAGGAATCGACCGCTAGACCATATGGGACCTTGACCACTGAACCCTTATCAGTCATAGTCCCATGAAATTAAAAACCCTGGTCCTGGGATTCAAGGCTGCTATGAGAGCTGTCCTTCCAGACCTCCAGACCTCCAGACCATCCCAGCTCTCCCCCAGACCTCCAGAGGAAGCTCGGTCAGCTGGATTTGGAGTCCACATCGCCAGCTAACCAAAACGTGATGCCAAGCTTGTCGGTTTCTTCACCATCACCATGTACCAGGTGAACAACAGTTCTTCTCCTGATACTGGATCATGAACTCACCTCCATTCCAAGAAGCTTCAGAGCTTTAGGCTGCAAGAGAAAAATATCAATTTACTAGTCAGACAGTTGCTTAACTCCTCCATAAAAACTAACCCTAAAAAAGTAGTTTTAAAAAGTGATTTAAAAGAGAGTATGGACAATGGATGCTGGGGTCTAAGAGAAGGCTAACTAGCTGTTGAAGGGGTGAATATAATTAGAACCACTATTTCTTTGTGAAATAGTCTTCAAAGTCTTCAACTATGGTTTGTACAAAAGTGTGTCTGTCTTTTCAAAACAGCTAAAATCCTTTCTAGTGCTCCAGAAGGTTTGTGAAGCTCTGAGACGCTGCAGAAATGGATCGTTATCAGTACTAGCGAGGTGTTCCTGGTTTGTTCCCTCACCCTTTTCAACCCGTACAGGTTGTTGTACAGGGTGCGGAAGCTCTTCCTGGTGTACTTGCAGCGGTAAGCTCCTCCCATCAGGAACTCCAGAACCAGGCCGATGTCAATCAAGGTGATCTGGTAATCTGGTGGAAGATTCCCCTGAAAAATCACCCCTTCATTATCAGGATGGATGTGCCTCCACAACAGCAACACAACACGAATCTCTCCTCCTCTCTTCCTCAATAACAAGCACTGAGCTGCCCTTGAGCAAGGCATCCCCAACTGCTGCATGCACTTCCCAGTGAAACCAGTAGAGACTGGTTGTACTGGTCAGCTCATTGGTCAGTCTGTACTGACAACCATACATTGTTAAAATGTCCTGTAAAAACATAACAGTCACCTTCTTCACATCTCTGACGACAAAGTGCAGTGTATTGGTTGGTCCCAGCCTCTGGACAGGAGAAAACACAAACACACACTGTGATCAATAAGAAAGTCACCACACTAATACTGTACTCGCTGTGACTGTTGCCATGGAAACAGCCAATGAGAGCGCCGCCCTGCTCACCGTGTTGTAGAGCTCCTCCAGACGAGGAATCGTGAGGAAGTGGTGGATGTTGACGCCGTTCTCAATCAGCAGCTTGACGAAGTCCACCCGGTCCAGCACCAGGGCGTCCATCATGGCCTGCTCCAGGGAGTTGACCTGCAGAGGTCAGAGGTCAAGACGCTCAGTATCTCCCACACAGTCTAGTGGGTTATTGTTGATCGATAGATAGATAGATAGATAGATAAATAGATAGATAGATAGATAGATAGATAGATAGATAGATAGATAGATTGATTGACTGATTGATTTACCCAGTTGAGCAGCTCCAGCTTCCTGGGGTCGGTCTCCTCAGGTTGGTCAGGTTTGGTTTTGCCCCCTTTGCCTTTCTTGCCCCTGGCTTTCCCTTTCCCTGCCCCTCCCCCTCCCCCTCCTCCTCCTCGCTGGGCAGCCACGGGGCTTTTGGGCCGGTCGGCGGGCAAGGCACTGACCGGCTGAAACACAGCATGAAACACACCGACCAATGGTCAGTTGATCCTCTGGTTTAGCTTTAGGTTATTAGAGCAAAGATACGTGTGTGTGTGTGTGTGTGTGTGTGTGATTGATTGATTGATTGATTGATTGATTGATCAACTCACAGGCCAGTGGTGTCCATAGACAAAGATCTGACTGCGGGCGATGTCCACTCTGTTCCAGGCCAGAGCCAGACTCAGCTGGTCCGGCGCTGAGGCGTTGGTACCTGAAACCAACACACCAGACCTGTCACCTTTCACCTACGGGTGCTATCTGGACCTACAGGTGCTGTCTGGACCTATGAACCTATGGGTGCTGTCTGAACCTACAGGTGCTGTCTGGACCTTTGAACCTACGGGTGCTGTCTGGATGTACGGATGCTGTCTGGATGTACGGGTGCTGTCTGGACCTATGTGTGCTGTCTGGATGTAGGGGTGCTGTGTGGACCTATGAACCTATGGGTGCTGTCTGGATGTAGGGGTGCTGTCTGGACCTATGAACCTACGGGTGCTGTCTGGACCTACAGGTGCTGTCTGGACCTATGAACGTACGGATGCTGTCTGGACCTACGGGTGCTGTCTGGACCTATGAATCTATGGGTGCTGTCTGGACCTTTGAACCTACGGGTGCTGTCTGGATGTACGGATGCTGCCTGGACCTATGGGTGCTGTCTGGATGTACGGGTGCTGTCTGGACCTATGAACCTACGGGTGCTGTCTGGATGTACGGGTGCTGTCTCGCCCCATGGGTGCTGTCCGGATCTATGGGTGCTGTCTGGCCCTATGAACCTACAGGTGCTGTCTGGACCTATGGGTGCTGTCTGGACCTACGGGTGAGTAAATGAGTCAATGTTTCCTCGCTCACCTTTCAGCAGAGCAGTCAGGATGGACATCTCGATGTCCTGCTGTCCTTCTGACCCCATGCGGAACACCGTGATCTGCAGTAGAAACAAGTAGAAGGAATACAGTGGAGCTTTCCTCCTAATGGGGATCATATGCCTGCTGCCTCATCCTTTGATTTAATCCTTAAAAAACCCATGACCAGCAGCGGGGGAGGGGAAGGGGGTGGATGTAGACATATCCCATACCAACATGAACTGACAGTGAGTAGCAGCGCCCCCTGTCTGTAACAGGGTGTGATGCCATGAGGTCGGCTGTCTGTTATCAGAGTCACTTTGTTTGACAATTCTAACAAATGTAGAGGACTTAGTGGCATCGGTCCAGAGACCTGTCGGCCCCCCATGGTGCCTCACTGTAATTACATGCTAACACATGGTACTGGGACAGGCTAGACAGTGGTAGGTCGTATAGATCCCATTTCATTCCCTTTATCCTGCATTAGTGCTCTAACATTACTTATTGATCTGTATATTTAACTATACATCATTTATATAGACAGTATCTATATAAATGCCATGCAGGCCGTTTTCCACCAATGGGGTCAAAGGTCACCCTGCCCCACCCAGCCAGTCACTCCCGGTCCGCTAAGTGGAGTCAGCTCCTCGTTGTTCTCTGTGGTTGAAACACTGCGACCTTGTAAACTATGGAAGCGTGAAACCGTAGCAACGCTGCTGCTAATTCAGCATCAGTACCATCTTTGTTATCTCCAAATCCACTTAAGGCGGTGAAGCCGTCACATGCTGGGCGTCCTGATAAGGCGGCTGTGTGCCGGGACACAACGAGGCTGTAGAGACGCCATGGTGCTGTTGCTCGTGGTTCACTGGCAAACAACATCCAAACGTCCCTGTTCACAAATAAAGTATGGAACGCCAAAAATACCAGCGCATTTTCCATTTGGTGGAGTTTTTTAAACACATGTTTACAATGGGGGGCCTCAGTGGGAATTGAACCCCTAACCCTGCAGTGTTGCTCTACCCATGGGTCAGGACAAGATATTGATTATTAGTGTTACTGTTTTAAAGCAAACCATGTCAGTAACAGGCTTCCTCCACCCTGACCAGGAGCATCTCCAGGACCAGTATCCATCAGAGTCTCTGTTCCAGGATCAGTATCCATCAGAGTCTCTGTTCCAGGTCTTCTTTCTGCTCCAACTAACTACTAGCTGGACCATTCAACACTTCACTGGTTGGAGATCAGAAACACATCTACATCATGTTTCCAAAACTATACGTACATGTTCAGTTTTCCATAACTTTTCCAAGACTTGTCCAGGTTTTCCATGACTGTAATTTTCCATGACTGTAAATGACTTGTATCTCATCTGAGTGTCGGTGCGTTCTTCAATTCCCTCCTGTGGAAACATTAAACCCTCGTATTGTTCCACTGTATGAAAGTCAAACAGGCCAGCGGGTCTTAATCTGCGTAGAGATCAGTTGACTGTAAGTGACCTCCGTCTACCAGGTTAAATATATGGGACATGCTGGTGCACGTGATCCCCAGCTGTTCACAGAAACAGTGGATGCAGTGGATTGTGGGATTAAATGGATGTAGAACAACTGGCAATCTCCATTAAGACGAGGAGCTTTAGGTCACCGGGTAAAGGTGAACCTCGCTCTGGTGACATCATCGATGCCTCAGTCGGACCTGCAACTGCTGCACTGCTTTATTCTGGAGTTTTAACAGTTTTAACTTCTCACACTGTAAACTGTATTATCACTTCAACACTCTTCACTGTTGTTATCGGTGTCTCAGTAATGAGAGACAGTCAGGATGCTTTATAGTTTTAACAGTGAAAAAGGATTACAGGTCACATCACTTTCTAAAGCAGGACAGGACACATCACTACTAGTTTCTCTTACTGAAGTTGAACTGAACTGGTTTAGATGCTGCTCTGTCCTTCTGTCCTCATCGTTATGTTGACATTATAAACGCTGATGTCTCTACTGAGAGGAAGTCAGGATGCTCCAGGTGACATGAAGCCTGATAACATGATGAAACATGAAGCAGCGATGAGATCAGGGGGAACGTTTTCATGTGAAACGTTTTGTGTGAAGCTACCCTGGTTAAAGAGAAGTAATAAAGTAAAGTAAAGTGAAATTAAATGAAGTACTGATGATGGGGGGGATGCTGGGTTATTTGATGACTTTTGGGGCTTTGATGTGACAGATGAAAAAAACACAAATGACAATGAAAGATGTGAATGAAGTTTTATTCAGATGAATGTTCAACCCACAGTGGAAAACCATTGTAACAGTATATTGACATATTAATAGTATATATTTATATATTTAATAGTATATTTAATAGTTTATTGACAGACTGCAGATGGTAGACAGCCGTCAGCTGCTGGCATCCTGTTCTACCTACCAGCGCCCTCTTCTTCATGCACTCCATCACCATGAGGAAGATCTGCTGCGCCTGACTGCGGCTGTAGCTGAAGGTCTTCTGGATGGTGACCAGCAGCTGATCTCTGACACTGTCACGCACCACCCTGTTGGGAAACCACAGAGTAATATCACACTAGGTAGGGGAACATCCAGAGGTCAGAGGTCAGAGGTTAGGGTCTGGAGATGGTAAGCGGTCAGTGTCTAGCTCAAGGACCCTTCAGCAGGGAGGACGTTTGCTAAAGGTCAAGGGTTAGTGCAACGGCTCAGACGCTACGCGATACCTACCCATCTTCCTCACAGTATCTATGGGCGAAGGAAATGATGTCAGAGGCCCGCCCACTGCCGTCACAGACGACGACAGGGACCGGAGGCTCCTCCCTCAGGCTCTCCAGGACGATGGAGATCACGTTGGGCCCTCCCTCCACAATCAGACACACCAGAGGGACGCCCTGCCCCAGACCTGACACACACACACACACACACACACACACACACACACACACACACACACACACAATAACAGTTTTGGTTTTGTGGTGATTACGTAACCACACCCCACTGACACATGCTCTTTCTGCCGGCGTGGTGAAGTGAGAGGTGACGGCTGAGCCTCCCTTTGCTGTCCCTGCCTTACTGACAGCTCCAGGCATAGGATGACAAAGGGAAACCCACAGGTCACATGACTGGTCACATGACTGGTCACATGGTCATGGAGGTCAGAGGTCTGGCAGGGATCCAGTGTCTTGTTTCAGTTCCAACACAGAAATAGTGTTTAACTTTAATAAAGAGATCCTCAGAATGAAGCTTCATTATATTTAGATACTCTACAGATGGAACTAGGACAACTCAAATCTACCGCTCACAGTTAAATAAAACCACAGAAGAAGACCAAGAAACCAAAAGGAGTATTTGAAGCAGCATTCGAAACACCACAGTCAATGTTTTCCGTCTTCCAGGTCGCGGGTTGACTCACGCGTGTTGATCTTCTGCAGAGAGATGTGTTTCTCCAGCTGGCGGCGAAGCCTGACCTCGGCGCCGTACTTCCCACAAGTCCCGTTGTCAGCCAGGATGAAGTGGGAGTGGCTGCTGTTGAGGACCGACAGCTTACTGAGGGGGTTGGACATGGTCTGGTAGGGCCTCGTCACCTGGGGGGACACATTAAAGTCTATAAGGGACTGAATATAGAGAGTGATGTGAACACACCGCTGTACATCTAGAGTTTAGTTCTGTGCTACCAGATGTGCCAAGTGGTATTTTTTTATTTACTCTTATTTAAAGATGCTTTGTGTATTATTTGTACCATCAGTACATCAGATCACTACTTCTACCTGGTATAAAGACTGTAAACCAGTGAGACCATGGAGACGACTGCTAGCCTCTACCTCACCAGTGGTGTTGTTACTAGTGTTTCTCCACATTAAGACTACATTTCCCATAAGCCCCGTTGCTTCCTGTCCTCCCTCCCCCTCCCTGAAGAGGATCAACATGTTGAAGTGATTTCTCCATCTTCCTTTCTCTCCTTCCTCCATCTGCCGTCTCCAGAAACTCTTTATCTTTATCTCCGTTAGCGCTGGAAGAACAGCGCCCTCTTCCTGTTTGGTGCCGTAAAGCAATCCAGCAGATTTCCCTCCAAATCGACCCGGTGGACACAAAGTAGAATGAGAGTAGAGGCTGGTAGAGGCTGGTAGAGGATGACAGGCTGGTAGAGGCTGAGGTTGACTCAGCTGACATTAAACTAAATGCCTATAAATGTAAAAATGATTCAACACGTCTTCATGTTTTCTGTGTCTTACATCTCTGCCAATCAGATCTTCTTTATTCTCCACGATCCCCCACGGTGCGATGCCGATGGCGCACACTTTCCCTCTGGACTTTGACGAATGATCTTTCAACGCATCTCCAACATGGCGGATGACTCCTGCATGATCAAGAGGAGAATACCGTTAACTGGGGGAAGCCATTTACTAGAAAAGGGAAGTGCCGAACAGTGTTGAGCAAATGTGATAACTGGAAATGTGTGAGGATAATATTTCATATAGTGAATATTTGGCCTGACGCCTGGTTTTGTTGGTGTTCTGGTAATCACCACACAGTGGTGTGCTAAATTTAGCCTGCTAATGGATTAAAGTGGGAGTGATGGTGGCAACTGCAGCATGTTTCATAATTCTGTCAAATTACCTTAAATCAGCTTAAGTCAGGAATAACACTTTGTTTACTGATGGGTGGATTTGAAAGATTTTAATTGCCCTGATGAGTCTCGTGGCATTAGTGGCTGATGACCATGATAACCACGATAACCATGATAACCATGATAAGCAGCCATTCCTGTTTCATCAGGTGAAAACGGATCTTTTAAGTGTTTACAGTATTTTGCTCAGCATGTAGTTTATAACAGTAATGAATTGTTACTCACATTAATAAAGTACACTAGCTATAGCTGGGGTTGAGGGTTGTAAAGGCAGAAAGGGAACAAACAGACTAGAGGGTCTCGTACCGGTGCTGACTCCTCCGGTGAAGATCCAGGCTCCGGTGGTGACGGCGGCTTTGATCAGGCCCTTCCCAAAAACCTGCTTGAGTTTGGGCTGCAGGTCGAAGTTCTGCAGGCCTCCGTGGACGGAGATGAGCAGCGTGGGAAGCTCCAGCTGCCAGTCCTTCACCATCAGGTGGAGCAGGTTGTCGGGTTTGGAGTCGTAGGACACCCGGATGTACTGAGACAGGAGGACATGGACGGGTTCAGATTTACTTTGTCACCTTGTACAGAAAATGTACAGGAATGTGTGTTGGTGGCTTTACTGTAGAGATATACAGAGGCTTTACAGTTTCATCAACAACCATCTGATCCAGGATCAGTCTGTCAGTCAGTAATGTGTCAGTAGAACCAGTTGACTGCTGAACCAGGTTGTTGTGGTGTGTCTGTAGATCATCCAGTAACGTTCTCAATAAAAGTGATCAGTGTGATCAGGTAGATTTGTCTCCAAATGTAGGTTACTGTGACTCAGTAAACTGTCTTGTCTTTAGCCCTAGTCTCTACTCCAAAACACTCTGAGTTGGAGCTGGAGAAGAGTCAGCTAGTTCACCTGAACTAACTGCTAGCTAGCTAACTAGTTACTATTAACATGGGACGACTAGCCACTGCTAACGCTAGCTTCTACTAGATGCATTAGCTAGCTAACTAGTTACTGTTAACATGCGACGACTAGCCACTGCTAACACTAGCTTCTACTAGCTACGTTAGCTAGTGTGCTAAGAGACAGAAACAGACGTAAAAATTAACCGAGTATTAAATTCTGTAGAGTTTCGTAGCACGGCGTATTGGTTCATTTAGGGTTAGGGTTAGTAGAAATATCTGAATGAAAGTATGAAAATGTATAAATGAAAGTGAAACTGAAATGCACCAACAGGGTATGGTTGTACCCATATAGCATGTTGGAGTGAACATACAGGAACAATGAAAACATGTACGAAAACACATAAGTGAGTTTGGTACCATGGCCTTGTTGGCATGGCCGCCTCCCTGGAACTCCACGATGCCGTAGGCGTCGGTGGGCGTGGCCTGGGTGTGCTTTGGGACCGTCCAGCGCTCCGGAGGATGAAGCTCCACCTGGACCAGCGGGCCGCCCTCCTCTCGGGCCCCCGGCAGGATGGCGACATGTTGGGTTACCAGCTGACCACAACTGCACCTACCAGGGAAAAGACAGCATGGATCAGCATCTCCAAGTTTCCACCTGAACACCTGAAACTGTATATTTATATGAAATAACAATAAATTAGCAGAACGTAGTCGTCTGATCTGTAAAGGGAACAACATCTTGATGCCATTGGGGACAAATGGCATCAAGACGGAGGAGAACAGGATAAAAATAATAAGTGAGGGAAATAGATTAAAATGGTCATAATACAGATAATGATAATGCTGTCATGGGGAAAGTAGCTGTGAGATGAATGAAGGCAAATAGCAACTTGCTGAAGTCTTTATCAGTTTCACTATGCAGCGTTTCACTCACACGCCAAAAGCAGTTCATTCACTTTCATCTGCGGCTTCGCTTTTCATGCCAAGCTCAACGCTGGGAGGGATTTCATGCACATTTGCTGATACAGTTTGTTTGTGGGGACATCGACTCTTTCGGTCATCCTGCAGCTCTCTAACAACACTAAGCCTTCGCAGAGAGGTCAGTGACCTGCTGGATGTGAGATGGGGGGAAATCCTTAAGACTGACAACGTCAAAACATGAACATTACCTGCTTGCGTCTTTGCTGGGAATAATTTGGATGCATTCCCTTTTCTGAAATGTTCTCTCGATCCAGACCTGCAGACAGACAAGAACAAACCAGAGGGAAATATCAGGGATGAGTTCAGCCTGACCCCATTCCCTTCAACAGGGCTTTCAACAGGACGGTAGCCATTGTAGAAGTCCTTGTTTATCCTGCACTACTGCTGCAGACAAGTCCTTCTGAACTTTAGTGTCTCTTAACTGACTTGTTACCAGACTATTCCTTGTAACTTCTGACGGCTAAGTGAGTGAAACTTCACGTTATGAGACAGAATGGACATTGAAAGTGTATTCCGGGCCACGTCATCACCCTGCTGCTCTCTCCATGCCTCGAGGCTGTTTTAATGCATGGACGGATCGGCCTAATTACTGGCAGACTGCAGCTTTCCATTTCACCGAGCAACAAATTCCTCTGTTCTTTATGCATCAAATCCTCTTATGGCAGCTTGTTCCTAATCCTGCCTAAATGCTGTTGCAAAGAACAAGAACTCACTAAAACCCAGCCCATGTGTGTATTTGTATATTCTGTATGTATGTATATTGTGTGTGTGTGTGTGTGTGTGTGTGTGTGTGTGTGTGTGTGTGTGTGTGTGTGTGTGTGTGTGCGTGCGTGCGTGCGTGCATGTAAATCCATATACTTCTATTGACTTTGTATTATTGTGTTGTGTATTATTGCAGCATTAACCAGCGCTGCTCAGAGGCTTGTGGCTGCACTTTGGAAAATACGCTCACTCTGGATAATGGTGGATTAAACTGAACTCACATGAGCTACAATGTCGGTTAGCTGTCCTGCAGAATTTCTCCAATAAGGGAATCAAATCTGCCATCAGACGTCTGTAAATCATTTATTATTTTTATCATCTTTTCTGCTCTCGTTCTCTAACCTATAGTTTATATAGCCTATAGTTATAATGTGTGAACAATTAATGGGAAAGTTCAGTTATCAAACCTGTCATGTTCTTTACCTCTGATCCTGAACCTCTTGCTCTCTTTCACTCAACATCCTTCTACTCTCAACTTTCCCAGGAAATGAATCAATGAAAACAATATTGATTTATCAATAAGTGTTGATTGGCATATTTAGTGGTTATTTTAAATAGTTCTGGCAGCAAATTTACCCTGAAGGAACCAAAATAAATCAAGGAGAAGCATCTAGCAAAATCTAGTTGAGCCAGAAAATCTGCTCTGCGGTCAGTTTCACATGACTAAAGCATGTTGGGAGTCTGAAGGCTAGAGCAGCAGTCTGGTTGTTGGTTTAAATCCCGAGCAGCACTCTCCCAACCCTACAAAATGTTATTTAAATGCCCTTGAGCAAGGCATCTAGTCCCCCAATAGAAAGTGTCCAGCAGTAAAGACGGGACTCATTAAAATAGAAGCTGTCTCTAAACTGGGAGATGAAAATCATTCTGCTCAGATTCAGGTTCTTCTGGTTTGGCATCATAGTTCAGAACCTGTAGAAGTTTCATGTTAGAGTTCAGCAGATCTTCAGAAACCAGCAGCAAAGCGAAGCAGAACAGACTTCCATTCCAACATGAGAAGGAAAAAGTGACACCTACTCACAAAATAATTCACAACCTTAAAACATGTTAGGGTACTTTTTAAAGGAGCGGCTTACTTCATCCTTGCCTGAACTGGATATTGATCATTTCTCTTTTTTTTCCAGAACGGATACCAACGTGTTTTTAAAGCAACTCTTCAGCGTACTTTCTCCTACAGAAACCTCAGACTCCAGCAAACCTCCAGGACATCCTCAAAACTGAAGTAAAGTTCCTCTCCAACCCGGTTCCTTACCTTCTACCTTCCACCAGCCTCCAGCAGCAGCAGGCCGACCAACTCCTCCAACGCTAGTGAGCTCCTCCTGATCTCCAGCTGCTCCCTGCGGGCCCTCTGGGGCCGAATGAAGTTCCCAAGAAATGAAGCTACTTCACTTTATGCAGCCGGGGCTTCATATGACGAGCATGTGAGCAAGCAGGCTCTTTGTTCAGGCAAGTCTTATGACTCCAGTCCAAGGTAATCCTGCTGGAAGTCCCATGACCCGTCCAGTTGAACACTGGGTATTTTCATCCCGGCTGGAACGAGGCGCAACAAATCTACTTTGAGACCCCCCCCCCCCCCCCCCCCCCACCCCCCCTAATCTCAAAAACACAGAGCTGACAACGTTCTTCTCACAGTTTCCTCTTGTTGTAGTTGTGCAGATAAAAGTTTGAATAGGGAAACAGGAAGTATAAATAAAGGATGGAGGAAGAGAAAAGAAAATGTATTTCAACACCCTGTGATGTTTCTTCTGACCCGGGTTCAGACCCCCTGCGGCTCCGCTTCAACTCTATTAGCATAATTGGGAGAATTGGGCGCTCGGCAGTTTGAAGGATTCAAACTGAGAAACCTCCCTGGTGACATCTAGTTCATCAGGACCTCGTTACCGCTGGACCTCATAAAGCTTTATTGAATTCATAAAGAGTTCATACGTAATGGTGGTGTAAACGTCACCATGCTGGGGATGTGTCATGTCAGCATTTTGACATTAAACCAAATAAATTCACCAAACTGTGAAAGGAGTAAACCTCATGCCTCATGCAACAGGTCAACACCGACACACCCTCTAATACGGAAATCCCTCAGATTAGGGTTTTTATATCTTCAGCAAATCAACACGATCAGCGTCCAACTTCTAGAAATGAACAGTTTTTTATGTCTCAGTGCAAAACAAGCAGTCTGGATTATTAGAGGTTTAAATGAAAGACGAGAGGAAAACAATAAACAAGGGAATGGAAACTGGGTGCAGATAAAGTAGAAGGTTTAGACTTGAAATGAGATTATTGCTTAGAGGGGAACAAACTGTTTTCATAGTGAGCCGTTACTTCAGTTTTAACAGCCCAGAGGAGGGAAGGGGTCGACGAGACGCTGGATCAAAGCTGAAAGTAATCTGGCACTGATGGAAATGAAAGGAGAGAATTAGAGGGAAGTCTGTTTGATTGGAGTGGAACTCAAATAACCTCAACGTTCAGCTGCACTCCAACGCTGCTTGTACTTTTACTTCTACTTCAGTATCTTTTTAAAAATATCTACTCCTAATTTTAGTTGTTTTTAATTATAGACTTGTGCGCATGATGAGACTAGGCAGTAACAGGTACTTCTAGTGAGGAAAAGATGATTAAGTAATAACTACTGTAGTTACTTGAAGAGACTTCTAAAGAAAAGGTATTTTTGTCTGTACAAAAGTCTGTACTTTGTAAGTCTGTACTTTTACTTGAGTATTTTTTAAGTATCTGCTCATAATTTTACTCACTTTTACTGGGATCATGCTACAATGTAAGAGGTACTTTTCAGAAACCTACTTTTTCTCTACTGGTATTTTTCTGTTGAAGTACTCTGAGTCGCAGTACTTCTGTGTGTAAAACATCTCAGTGCTCTTTTCTCCTCTTTTTCTATTTGAGGACTCGTAATTGATGAAAATTGATTCAGATTCACTGGATGAAAAGTGACAGGAAACGCTCCGAATCTGTAACTGATGAAGGCTTTCACCTCGTCTTCACTCTGCGATTTCACGGGTGTTAGTTGGTGCTGGTGGGCGGGGCATGCGATGAAGCGGCTGATTGTGTGAGTCACATGCAGCCGACATGCTGCTGATTAGCCCGAAGAAAGAAAAGAGGTCAGATGTGTGACGAGGCTTGTTGGTCTGGTTCCCTAAGAACGGCTCACAGGCCTGAAGTCCATCAGACATCAGGTTAGAGAAAATACCAAGAGAATACTTGGAAGTGATTCAAATCTTTTGGTGCAAAGTATAAACTACAAACCCCGAAGGCCTTTCTTATTGAAGAGGTGGAGGGAGAGAAACAGGATCCAGTTTAAATGCTTATTTTGTGACGCTGCCCTGAAGCCTGAGGAGGAGCTGAGCCTGGGGGGTTGTTCAGCCCAAACCTATTCTGTCTATCTATTGTAATCTAATCTAATCTATTTCACATTAGAATCATCATGACTGAATATTACAAATTAAATGAAAAGGTGAAAATCAATTAATGAATTTTCACCTTAAAGTGGCTTCCAGCCGTTTCATTGTATTTGCTCCGAGGCCCCTGGAAGCCCTTTTTTAATCCCCCACTGAAATGAAATTCTACACAAATCCTGGTAAATTATTTTATTTTAATGTATTTTATATCTGAGCGATATTAAAGATCAAGGTGTTTTAGTCTGAATGGGCTTTCCAGGTCAACAGTTGTTGTTCACTCAGGCGGTGAAAATCCCCTAAACCTGTTTGATTACATTGATCAGGGATCGTCGTGGCGACAGACACAGCCAATAGACAGTAAGTAGAGGAACTGACTGAGGCGGAGTCACTCAGTCACAAACTACATCAGTGACAAACGTTTTGATGATGATCTGAACGTCTGATCGATGCTGCTCTCCATCTTCTCTTTCAGAATAAAAGTCTTATGCACTTATGAACTATAAGGGTCAAAATCACGATACGTTTCTCTGATGTATTAAAAGCTATATATACCTCATTTCTATTATTTTGTGAAAGCCACAGATGTCATATTTATATTTATATCATATTTTTGCAGAACTGAAACAACTGCAGGAAACTCCACTCTTTCTTTTTCTCTTCTTAAAGCAAGTGAATAATTCCCCTTGTTTCCAGCAGATTCTTGTTTCAACCTCCTTGATCTCATGATCTTTTCAGCTGTTTTAAGAAAAATGAGGTTTAAAGACTCAAATTAAACGTTGAGATGAACTCCTGACCCGGACCCGGTACGCTGCTGCAGTTTATTAATCACATGAAAGCAGAAAAGAAAGAATAAAAGTCTAGAAATCACAACCTGTAGAACAGCCCAGTCCACTGACCACACCACAGGGCGGTCAGAGGTCAGGGACCCTTCAGTAGGTTGGGGGTTTGAATCCCAGTCTTCATTCACTACACCACCCTGCTGCCCACCGTCTACTGTCCTGTTGGCTACACCGTTTGTACTTAGTGATGATGATTGGCCAAGACCATCATCCATTCATCCATCCATTCATCCATTCCATCCAGTGGACTAAGGATGGTGATCCAGTTGATGACCCAGCCGCCGTTTTAAAGGAGCACACCTCTCAAAACTCATGAAATTCCATTCATCCCAATGGGAATCCTGAACTCATTCCCCTCTGACCATCTCGGGGCTAAGCGGTCCCATGGCCGGGTCGAACCAGGAGGCCGGTCTTACCTTCTGCGACCCGGACGAGGCGCTGCGCTTGACGGAGGAGCGTTTGATCGACCCGCTGGTCCGCCGCTTCCCGACGAAGCCTCTGTTCTCCATGCTGACGCTGCTTCAACTCGGCTTCATCCACTCCTTCAGGCTGCGTCCCAACCAGAGTACAAACCAGCACCGAGACCTGCAGGAGACCCGGTCCTGAATGATCCAGATGGTCTTCCCCCTGCCGACCTCTCTGTGCTCGGACCGAAGAGAGAGAGGGAATGATGGACGTGGGATGAACGCTCAGCAGCAACAGTGTCTGACCCTTCCTCTCCATAATCAGGATTAATGGACGAGGCTGGGACAGAGGGCAGTGCTCTTTAATGGATGGATTTAATAAATGGTGATTGAAGGTAAATCTACTTTAGGACAACTGTGGCTCCAAAACGGCTTTTAAACATGCAGAGAAGCACAAAGGAGGAAGTGGCGGGTCTGGAGGGGGAAGTGCTGCGAGACTGGGAGTTCCTCAGATGGTCTGACGGGTGCAACGATACCAACTCACGAGTCAGTTCGATAGACGATTCAGGACTCACGGTTCGATAGACTCACGATATATTCAACAAAGTAAGACTGAAAACAAACTCTCAACTCTTATTTATTCCTTCTTAGGCATGTACATTTACAAAAAGCTGTTTTCAAACCATTTCTTTTTTTCTTGCAGTTTTTCCCTTATTCTGCAAAATGCAAAAATAAAATCTCAAAATCTCTTAACTTAGCTTTTTTAAAACAAGCAGATCGATAACTTATTGAAACTAAAAGGAAAAACAAAAACAAATCAGAATGTCCTCATGAAGACGAAGAGCCCTGAGTTGGCCAGGCCACCAAACCAGTTTAAATGTGTTCACAGGAACTCATCTAGATTTTTGGCCTCGAACCATTACATGGAAAATCAGCATGTCGACATTTTCAGGCATCAGTTGAGACGTCTGATGGTCAGGGTTAGGGTTAGGGTTATCTCCTGCTTGGAACTGAGAGGACACTTCAGTGGACAGCTGAGTGGAGAGGAGTCTATCTCTTCTATCGCTCTGTTGGAGTCTTGGGCGCCCAGATTTAAACTGTGAGCTAAACACCGGATGTGCAGTCCAGCCCCTCACCGCTACATCCATGTTGCTAGCATGGTCTGGAACATGCAGTGGGCTGGTTTGCTGTTCCAAGCTCCCATTCTTTAACATTTCAGCACCTCAGCGATATTTTTCCAGTGTGTGATTCAGACATCGCGCTCGTTTGGAGAACAAAACTCAGCGTTTCCCGCTGGCGGTTGATGATGTGGGCTGTGGTGGTTATGTAGCTTTGGGGCTACATGTGGCACGAGACGTCCAGCCGTCTTTAGGGCTTCTTTAACCTTCTTTAACCTTCACATCTTCTTACGGCAGGAACTACAGATTTGCTGAAATGTATACGGACAGAAAGTGATATTTGGACTTCAGCGTTGACAAGTTTTCTAAATCCTCAACGACTGAAAACGTTTTGATCAATGCATATTCAATATTCAATAAAGTTTTAATAATGATGATGGTGTTGGACTAATGTGGCTGCAGCACCATATTAGAAAAGCAATTTTTGCAACAAAAAGCAAGTTTTATTTAAATATTTGTGGTTGGCATGCTGTCCGACCTGGGGCCCTTCCTGTCGCTCCTGGCCCCGGGGCCGATACAGCCACATGATGAAATGAACAAAAACGATTGAAAATAATGTAGTTTTTAGGAGCGTTATTACAGTATTCAGTGTAAGCATCATAACCGCTCCTGTAGCTGTAGTACTAAGGACATGGATGTAGTACTAAGGATGGTGAGCAGCGCCATCTAGTGGTTCACACAACACACTACCTCTAGTCCAATGACATGAAACTGGGCTGAGCGCTGAACACGACCACGCTGCAGGTTGGCCTGGTGGTCGGTTCAACCCCCTGCCGAGGTGTCCTTGAGCCAGACCTGACCGGATCCTTATGATCTCTAAGGATCAGTTATGTGGAAGCACTAATGAATACAACTAAAATGTACAAGACTGTGGTTGTACTGGTCAGCTCCCAATAGAACCAGTAGAGACTGGTTGAACTGGTCAGCTCCCAGTAGAACCAGTAGAACACATCCCCTGTTTGCTGCCTGTCATCTGAACCATGATTCCTTCTCTCCTCTTGTTGGAGCGTCTTGGACCTCCACGGCCACCAGAGGGTGCTCTGGTTCAGCTGAGGAGTATGAAGACATGTTCTCAGACCTTTAAGTGGTACTTTGGGATTTGTTGTGGTATTTTGTGGCTCTTTGAGGTAATTCTCAGTACTTTGTGGCTCCCTGAGGTACTTCTCAGTACTTCATGGCTCTGTGAGGTACTTCTCAGTACTTTGTTGCCGTACTAGCTGATGAGTATGAAGATGTTTTTTCAGACCTTATATTGTTTTGCAGTACTTTGTGTTTTTTTGTGGCTCTATGTTGTACTTTGGGGCACTTTGGGTTACTTTGTGCTTCTTTGTAGTACTTAGCGGTACTTAGTGGTTCTTTGTGGTACACTGTGGTACTCTGTGGTACTTTGTGGCTCTGTGGTACAGGTATTAGTACAACCCCTGACTAAAGTAGTGACATCAGATGGTGGAGGTACAGAACATCAACGCCCTTGGTGTGACCTTGACATCCAGGCTGGGAAACAAAGGAGAACATCAACATCAGAAACCTCAATGTGTAATTATAGATGTCTGTCTGCTGGGGAGACAGGAGCTGTGTGTGTGTGTGTGTGTGTGTGTGTGTGTGTGTGTGTGTTCCCTCTTCCTCATATTGAACATGTCTGATTGGAGGCATGTTGGGACATGTTGGGTTGCTGCTGCTTCTTCAGAGGATTTCCTTCTGCAGTCGCCACACAAAGAGACACTTCACTTTCCTTTCCTTTACACAGTAGAAACCTTAATATCAACCTCTGGAAGTTTAACATGAAAACCACTTCATAATGTGCTTCAGAGTCCTTTAACTATTAGGGAGCCTGTATGAAGTACTAGTCCAGGACTACTGAGTACTTCCAGTACTACTGAGTACTTCCAGTACTGCCAGGTTAGTTAGCTGGTTAGTGTTGAACAGGGAGCCAACAGATGCAGCGATAACACTCAGCCAACAAAGACTCATTGAAACTGGAGAAAAGTGACGGCCTATCATTGTGAAGATGATGAATACGAGCCATCACGGTGCTGCTGGAGAGACCATGTGACCATGTGACCATGTGACCATGTGACCATGTGACCATGTGAGGGGGGGGGGGGGGGGGTTTACTCAGCTTTCACAAATCAGTAAGAGGATTTCATGATTTGTTTCCTGGTATCATCAAACTGATTGATTGGTGGTTCTGGTGCTTCATGATGATGTCAGAGTTCCCTCATGACATCACTGGTCATAAGGGACAGATCATGATGTAATGATAATATGATTGACGGCAGGTCACAGGTTTGATCCCCCGCCCTCCAAGTGTGACAGCTACAATATATACATCTAAAAACCAGAGACTTAGAATATCAGGAATAACCAGGAATCTACTGAATCCACCAGATCCACTAGATCCACTATACCCACCAGATCCACCAGATCCACCAGATCCACCAGATCCACCAGATCCACCTCCAAGTGAAGTGTGTTCATATCTCTTGTTGTGTTCAGTGGGGGGGTCCTCTACCTGGGAGGTCCTGGTTCTCCTCCTCAGACATCCTGCTGTTCTTCCCTTTCTGATTCATGTACATAAACAAGCCTCCTCACTCTGCATCAAGCAGGAAAACAGAACAATACATGTTCCAGCATCAGGACCTCAACCCCCGGCGGGGCCCCGACCCCCCGCGGGGCCCCGACCCCCCCGCGGGGCCCCGACCCTCAGGTTGTAACAGACGTTACAGGATTGTTCACATTTCCCTGTGTTTGTGTTGACGGACTGGAAGACGTCTGTCTGTCTGTCTGTCTGTCTGTCTGTCTATAATAACAATATTTTTTAAAACCGATGCTTATAATGTTGATCTACCATAAGAACTGAGTCTGTTCTGATTGGACCGCTGATGGAGTCGGTCTGTCCCAAGCCCCGCCCCCACCCTGCTCGTTGTTTGTCCACCCTGGGAGTGTCAACCTCAGATAATCTTCACTGTCAGACCATGAATGAGGTTTAGAAAAACAGCCCCCCACCCTGACCTCTGACCTCCCTGTGTGTGTGTGTGTGTGTGTGTGTGTGTGTGTGCTTGGTGTTAATCTGGCATATGGTGAAGACAGTATTTGCTAACAGTCTGTACATCTCAGGATCATCCAGACTGACGGGTTTGGTCGACGCCCATCCTGTCAGGTGACTCGGGAGCCTGAAGCCACGAGGTGATCCTATTGGTGGATCGGTTCACATCGACAGGTTGGATCATTCAGGATCACTGGGTCACATTGAGGGAAGCAACGGGAGTTGAGGCAGTTGCAGCTGCAGTGTGAACGCAGCAGAGTCTTCTGGGTGTGAGCGACAGGTTCTGCAGCGTCCGGCCGGCTGGCTCCGCCCCTCACTGGCCCCGCCCCCCACTGGCCCCGCCCCTCGCGTGCCGTTGTGGCGGGGGGGGGAGGGGATCCTGTGATTTGCATGGTGCCGGTTGTCTGTCCCGAACATGCAGCCGCTTAGATGCCTGTGATGATGGACTGGCTGATTGTCTGCATGCGACGGTTGGATGTTATCAGATGGTGGGGGGGGTGGGGCTGGGGGCGTGGCTGTGGGCGTGGCCTGGGTGGAGCTGGGGGGAGGGGGGGTGTGAGTGTTAAGACTGCAGCCTCAAAGTTTTCTCAGATGCTGTGAGGAAGTCAGTAGGAGGAGGCTTCTTCAGTAGTGGTACAACCTTCTACTGCCATCAGCAGAGGCACTTCCTGTCTTCTGTTGGAAGATACCCCCCCCCCCCCCCCCCCCCCCCCCCTTATCTTCCTGCTCTACTTGTTCTCATTCTCTTCCTGCTGTGAAAAACAAGCCCTTACTTCCTGACCGAGCACTTCTCTATCATCCAGAATCATTCTAGGGAATCTACTGGCCTCTGACCTTTGACCTCCTGGAGCTGAAGCTGATTCTACTGTTGTTCTACTGTCTGCTACTGTGTGGTAACGTAATGACTCGTCAACTAGTTAACTACCAGACTAGTCAAGTGGATGAGACAGTCAGAAGCACATGGAAGGTCTCAGTTCATCTGTTGGTGCAACAAATTGCTGATGGGATTCATGAAGCAATAAATGAATCAGCTGTTTGATTGTTGCTGTAGTGACGGTTGCACGGCAACAGCATCAGTCTGCCACTTCATCTGATCACTGCTCATTTCGCTCAAACAAGCGAAAAAAAAGCTTCTCCTCCGCATCCCCCCTCCCCCTCCCCTCCCCCCCTCCCCTACCTCCTCCCCCTCCCCTGCCACCTCCCCTCCCCCCCTCCCCCTCCCCTGCCCCCTCCCCACCCAACCCGCCTGGAGCCAGGCCAACACCACCCCCCCCCACCCCTCCACCCATCCGCTGTACTCTGGTTGAGCTATGGAGAGGCAACTGGGTCAGCATGAGGTTATTGTGCATACTGCCACTTTGTGGGTAAACACATTGCATAGTGACTGAGCGGTGTGTGTGTGTGTGTGTGTGTGTGTGTGTGTGTGTGTGTGTGTGTGTGTGTGTGTGTGTGTGTGTACTGCTAGGTCTCTATTTTCCTGCTGACATTTATATGACATATTGAACCCTAAACCAATACTGCAGAATATAGATCCATCTACAGTGGAGCGGTGGTGGTGTGGTGGTGTGGTGGTCTGGTGGTGGTGTGGTGGTGGTGTGGTGGTGTGGTGGTGGTGTGGTGGTGGTGGTGTGGTGGTGGTGTGGTGGTGTGGTGGTGGTGGTGTGGTGGTGTGGTGGTCTGGTGGTGGTGTGGTGGTGTGGTGGTGGTGGTGTGGTGGTGGTGTGGTGGTGTGGTGGTGGTGGTGTGGTGGTGTGGTGGTGTGGTGGTGGTGGTGTGGTGGTGGTGTGGTGGTGTGGTGGTGTGGTGGTGGTGGTGTGGTGGTGGTGTGGTGGTGTGGTGGTGGTGTGGTGGTGTGGTGGTCTGGTGGTGGTGTGGTGGTGTGGTGGTGGTGGTGTGGTGGTGGTGTGGTGGTGTGGTGGTGGTGGTGTGGTGGTGTGGTGGTGTGGTGGTCTGGTGGTGGTGTGGTGGTGGTGGTGGTGTGGTGGTGTGGTGGTGGTGGTGGTGTGGTGGTGTGGTGGTGTGGTGGTGGTGGTGTGGTGGTGTGGTGGTCTGGTGGTGGTGTGGTGGTGGGGTGGTGTGGTGGTGTGGTGGTGGTGGTGGTGTGGTGGTGTGGTGGTGGTGGTGTGGTGGTGTGGTGGTCTGGTGGTGGTGGGGTGGTGTGGTGGTGGGGTGGTGTGGTGGTGTGGTGGTGTGGTGGTGGTGGTGTGGTGGTGTGGTGGTGGTGGTGTGGTGGTGTGGTGGTGTGGTGGTCTGGTGGTGGTGTGGTGGTGGGGTGGTGTGGTGGTGGTGGTGTGGTGGTGTGGTGGTGGTGGTGGTGGTGTGGTGGTGTGGTGGTGGTGGTGGTGGTGGTGGTGGTGTGGTGGTGGTGGTGGTGGTGTGGTGGTGTGGTGGTGTGGTGGTGTGGTGGTGGTGGTGTGGTGGTGTGGTGGTGGTGGTGTGGTGGTGTGGTGTGGTGGTGTGGTGGTGGTGGTGGGGTGGTGTGGTGGTGTGGTGGTGGTGGTGTGGTGGTGGTGTGGTGGTGTGGTGGTGGTGGTGTGGTGGTGTGGTGGTGGTGGTGTGGTGGTGGTGTGGTGGTGTGGTGGTGGTGGTGTGGTGGTGGTGTGGTGGTCTGGTGGTGGTGGTGAACCAGTCTGATGCAACTAACTAACTTAACTAACACTATAATATAACCCCTCCCGACACACACACACACACACACACACACACACACACGCACACACACACACACACACACACTCTAAGAATAACCTACATTTACACCATTCATCAACTTTAAAACATCTGAATACCAAGCTGACATGTTTCTATACATATCCACCCATCCTTTAGCTGCTGACTGACGCTGCGTTCAGGTGCTGTCAGAAATATGGAGTTCCCAGTCCAGTGGACATCAACAAAGTTTTCTGTGACACCAGAGTTGCCGTGATGAGACGTTTAGGAAGCTGTGCCGATTTTTAACGATGTAATCACCGATTCTGGGGATGAAACAAAAAGTTAAATTACTGAGTAATACATGAAGTACTACGTTTACTAGGAGACATTGAAAGCAGCATAAACTGTCCTCTCACTCGCTCTCTCTCTCTCTCTCTCTCTCTCTTGGCCTCGCCCACCTCATGAACTCGGTGACTCTGGTTTGCAGATGAAAACAAGCTGAAGAATGTTCTGCCTCCTATAGGAACCTCCTCCACCACAGCGCCTCGCTGTCCTGGGTCATGCATCGTTCCTGGAGAGTCTATCAGAAAACACAGTTCACATATACTTCAGAAAATATCACAAACTGGCTGTAAAGTACATTTGTACATGTAGATGGAAACTGGAGACATCTATACATGTAGTATAAGTACATGTCTGTTGTATCCTCATGTGTTCTTTCTCTAGGTGGTTATAGTGTCTTATAGTGCGACAATGAACTGACTCTGCAATAACAACATATCAGCCCAATCCTTCAAGTTGCTGGAGCTTCCACAGGAATGCCCTGAGCATACACTGATGTTGAGGTTCCCTGTGGCGGGGGTGGGGGGCTGTAGGAACCAGCATGAGGTCTGAACCACACCGAGGGGAAGAAGAGGATAAGATGGTGGTAGTTATGCTGTGATGATGATTCTCTCTCTCTCTCTCTCTCTCTCTCTCTCTCTCTCTCTCTCTCGCTCTCTGTCACACACACACACACACACCTAACTCCCTGTTTGGCCGGGGACACACACGTCGGCCTGGACCAGACGTTTCCCCGAGAATACAGTAGTTTGGTTCTCTGAGGTTTTGAGGTGTCTGCTGCTGATCTCCCTCAAACCCAGAGGAAGAGGAGAAACCTTCTGCTCACAGTCTTTTCTTCTTCTCTTCAGAAACAGCAGATCTCCATTCTGGATCATCTTGTGATCTCCTCCCTCTGAGATGTTTCTCCTAAAACCCCTGAGGACCAAGGAGGAGACAACAGAGGATCAACTCCAGACCTTCTGAGATCAGTGTGAAGATGCTACCATGTGACATGATGGTCATCAGCTCCTCCTGTCTGGCTGCTGCCTGGTGGAGGAAACAGGAAGAAGGATGATAAAACATCATGTTGGATTTCCTCTGATCTCATGGTTTCATATCCAGGAGATTAAATGACTCTTATTCCAGATCATGTGGAGATCTGTTGTTGTGATCAGATCATGATCTGGTATGTGGTTGATTCTCCTGAGCTGAACTGGAGAAATTAGTTTCATCTTAAAAATAAATAACAGAAATATGAGATCTCCTTTTGTCACCCTGCTGACAGAAGATCAGCCTTCCCGGTTCAACGAGTCTTTTCACGTCACGCCACCGGGTGACGAGTGTGTGTGTGTGTGTGTGTGTGTGTGTGTGTGTGTGTGTGTGTGTGTGGGGCGCTTCGTCTCATTAGAGCACCGAGTGTGTAAATGCAGTGGACACATGAATAGCCGTCTGCGTTAGCGTGGCTGAGCTCTGAGTTATGGTTCACACTGTGTGGTTGAATGGGATCAGGGGGCGTCGCTCCTCCCCCACCAGACCCCCAGAGGGGCCCACCGCACACAAACCCAACACACCCCCAACCAGCAGAGACACCATGTAGGTGGAAGGAACAGAACTGTCTCTTTGTATGAATTTTGATGGTTATTTCTTGTTTTCTGCATCAGTATTTTACATTTCTGTTCTTCATAGTGATTTTTTGATATTTAGAAACTTTTTATTTCATTATTTTTTAAAGCATCTACGCTTTTTTTGCATGTGCCTGAGACGTTACACAGCACTGTAGATGGGCTTTAGTCATTTTCACCACATCAGTGTCTCTGAAAACCAGCACCAAACTACCATTCAGCCACCCTGACAACGTGTGTGTGTGTGTGTGTGTGTGTGTGTGTGTGTGTGTGTGTGTTATCCATGTGATTCCAGACTGTTCAACACGTCATGGTCATGGCAGCATACACACACAGCACATTGGTAAAGAATATGAATGTAGTTTCATGATGAGATATCCACGACTAGAGCACAAGTCAAACTAGATTCTAGTCTTTTTCAAGTCAAGTTTATTTGTCACATGTAATGAATACAGCAGGTGTGTTCTATACAGTGAAATGCTTCATTACAAGCCTTACCTACAGTGCAAAAGACACAATAATCCAAAAATAAGTACAATAATAACAATAAAATATGTATATATATATGAATATATATATATAAAAAGAGTATATATAAAGTGTATGTACCATTTGCCAGACGGTAGCAGAGTGAACAGTCTGTGAGGTGACTGAGGTCCTTGGTGGTTTTCAGGTCCTTCCTCTGACACCGCCTGGTCTAGAGGTCCTGGTCTAGAGGTCCTGAATGGCAGGTAGCCCGGCCCCGGTGATGGACTCGGCCGTCCCAACACCCTCTGTAGCTTCACGGTCAAGGGCTGTGCTGTTACCACACCAGGCGGTGATGACCCAGTCAAGATGATCTCAATGGTGAAGCTGGAGAACTGGCAGAGAATCTTGACCTGACCTGAGCTTGGAGGGGATTATGGTGTTGAGTGCTGAGCTGTTGAGTTGTTTCTCCTCCTGTCCAGGTGAGATAGGGTTGAAGTGTTGAAGTATCATCAGTCGATCTATTGGAGCGGTAACTGGAGTGGATCGAAGGTGTCTGGGATGGTGCAATCATCAGGAACAGTGGCGGCTCTCATGCAAGGATCAGTGTTCTTCTCCTTGAAGCGAACATAGAAAGTATTTAGCTGGTTTGGGAGGTCTGCATGGCGGAGTGTCTCCTGGTTGGGTTTCTTTTTGTAGTCCGTTATTGTCTGCAAGCCTTGCCACATCCGTCATCAGAGCCAGAGTAGTAGGACTCTACCTTTCTCCTGTCTGATGGCTCGTCGGACATCATACCTGGATGTTTTGTAGGCGTCCGGGTCCATGTTCTGTTAGCTCTGGCCTTTAGCCCTGCACAGATGCTGCCTGTGATCCACGGTTTCTGGACGGGATACGATCGTACAGTCGCCAATGCACTTGGTGATGTAGCTTGTGACTGTCGTGGAAAACTCCTCAATGCTTTCGGAGGAATCCCGGAACATATCCCAGTCAATGTCATCGAAACAGTCTTGTAGCCTCTCATCTGCTTCAGCGGACCATTTCCTGAATGTACACATCACCGGTACTTCCTGTTTGAGGTTTTGTTTGTCAACAGGGAGCAGCAGGACAGCGTCGTGATCACATTTGCCAAAGGGAGGGCGGGGGATGGCTTTGTAGGTGTGGTAGAAAGCCTTTCTGGTGTGTGGACTAAAGAGGTCCAGAGTTTTAGCACCCCTAGTTGTAGGAGACATGCTGGTGGAAGTTGGGTAAGACCGATTTCAATTTACCCACGTTCAAGTCAAGGAAGGCTGCCTGTGGATGAGCTGTTTCCTGTTTGTTTATAGCCGTGTGAAGTTCTTTCAGTGCTGTGGTAGAATATAGACAGCAGTGAAAATGAGAGATGAGAATTCCCCGGGTAGGTAAAACGGTCCGAGGATTACAATGAGGCATTCGAGGTCAGCTGAACAAAAGCTTGAAATTTGCTTTGCGCTAGAAACAGCACCAGTCTTTGTTTACTAAGAGGCACACCCCTCCCCCTCTGGATTTCCCAGAGTGCTCTGTCCGATCGTGACGTAACATGATCAGATCGATGTCCATATCCTGAGTCAACCAAGTCTCTGGAGAACGTTTAAAGGAGAACAGATAACTTCAGTCCTTGGTTGACAAAGTGTTTTTACTTCTATGATCTTCTAGATGAAGCTCAGGTCAAGTAGATATTCAGCCTAGTAAACTATAAATAGATGAAGCTGTGAGTTGTTGCTGCTGACTATAAAACATTTTCCACAATAAGACGTATAACTGAGGATAATTACATGAGTCATGAGGAGGCTGCAGACGTCCCCAGGCCATCGGAGTCACTCTGCACAACCTCAAACCAATCACACACTTTTTAAACAGGAGGACGAGTCGTTTCCATCACATCCAGTTTGAGATGTCACACATCTGTGTTACTTTTCAAAAGGGGTGTAAAAAGTACCCAGTACCCAGTACCCAGTACCCAGTACCCAGTACCCAGTATCTCTTGGGTGTTTCAGGATGTTTCTGACTGTGTCACCAGTCTCAGTTTCAGCAGTCAATATAGAATGAAACAATAATCAGCTGTAAATATCAGACGTATGCACCAGATGTTAATGTTCCTAGTCGTCTCCTGAACTTCCCCTGTCGCCTCCTGTCAGCCTCGACGCTGATGTTGAGCTCTTGCTGCTTTTCACCTGTAATATTTAGTTGGGATGATTCTAGTTGCACAATCTCTCGTTCCTCTCTTCACATAAAAGTGACACAGCTGTAGTTGGACCTGCAGCTCCTGCCAGGCCGGTGATAACTCCAGTCCTGTCTGTTCTCTGGTGATTTGCACCGTGGGTTTGAGCCCCGCCTCCCGCCGCTCCACGCCCCCGATGACCCCTTATCAGCAGGAGCAAGTACACATGCTTTGTTGATGATTAATGGTATGTATTTAGGTCTACTGCTTCCTGGACATACTTCACCATACGGGAAAATGAAAGTTGAGTAAATAGAAACGTCTCCAGTGTTGTAAAGTGTTGATTAAATGGAAATTGATCAGGAGTTGTGCTTTTATTAGAGTTACTCAGAGTGATGGAAGTGTCAATACAAGACACAACCTGGTCACAAAAGCAGGGAGACGCAGGCAGACCTGGCAACCCAGGGAGGAATCATCTCATCTCTTACTACACTGAGAGAAATATGAAGACATGAGAGCGACTGACTGTGACGAGATACAAACTGGGTTCAAAAGAAGGAGAGGGAGGCAGGGCGAGGGGCATAGACAGACAGAGAGAGAGAGAGAGAGAGAGAGAAACATCTTTCTCATGTACATGATGATCACCACTGAGCATGTGTGTTCTGGGAACCGACGTTAGCTCCGCCCCTTTCTTCACATCCTGCAGCTCGTCTCTGAACCACAGCGGTGTCTGTCAGCACAACCGGCCGCGACCACGAGTGAAACCTGCTCGGTTCACTTGTTGTTTCATTTCACCGCCACTTCTGAGAAACCAGCAGGTCCAGGGTCAAAGAGCATCGGGATGGGCGGAGCTCGCCACGTACAAGCACAACAAGTGAAAGAGAGACTAGGTGTCTAGTAGGCTTTTCACACTTGAATGTTAGCCCTGGGTTAACTTATCTCACGTTTCACACTAGTTTTCTTTAACCCTGGGCTAACAATTGACCCCGGGTATTCAGTGTTCAGGATTTCACACTGTAAGCTTGTAGACCCCAGGTTAACATTTCATGCTAATGTTTAACTCGCTGTTACATTCTAACCCCTGTTACATTCTAACCTGTTACATTCTAACCCTGTTACATTCTAACCCCCGTTACATTCTAACCCCTGTTACATTCTAACCTGTTACATTCTAACCCCTGTTACATTCTAACCTGTTACATTCTAACCCCTGTTACATTCTAACCTGTTACATTTTAACCCCTGTTACATTCTAACCTGTTACATTCTAACCCTGTTACATTCTAACCCCCGTTACATTCTAACCCCTGTTACATTCTAACCTGTTACATTCTAACCCCTGTTACATTCTAACCTGTTACATTCTAACCCTGTTACATTCTAACCCCCGTTACATTCTAACCCCTGTTACATTCTAACCTGTTACATTCTAACCCCTGTTACATTCTAACCTGTTACATTTTAACCCCTGTTACATTCTAACCCTGTTATATTCTAACCTGTTACATTCTAACCCTGTTACATAACCCCTGTTACATTCTAACCCTGTTACATTCTAACCTGTTACATTCTAACCCCTGTTACATTCTAACCCTGTTACATTCTAACCTGTTACATTCTAACCCGTTACATTCTAACCCTGTTACATTCTAACCCTGTTACATAACCCCTGTTACATTCTAACCCTGTTACATTCTAACCTGTTACATTCTAACCCCTGTTACATTCTAACCCCTGTTACATTCTAACCCTTGTTACATTCTAACCCTGTTACATTCTAACCTTGTTACATTCTAACCCTGTTACATTCTAACCTGTTACATTCTAACCCTGTTACATTCTAACCTGTTACATTCTAACCCGTTACATTCTAACCTCTGTTACATTCTAACCTGTTACATTCTAACCCGTTACATTCTAACCCCTGTTACATTCTAACCCTGTTACATAACCCCTGTTACATTCTAACCCTGTTACATTCTAACCCCTGTTACATTCTAACCCTGTTACATTCTAACCCTGTTATATTCTAACCCCTGTTACATTTTAACCCTGTTACATTCTAACCCCTGTTACATTCTAACCCCTGTTACATTCTAACCTGTTACATTCTAACCTTGTTACATTCTAACCCTGTTACATTCTAACCTGTTACATTCTAACCCTGTTACATTCCAACCTGTTACATTCTAACCCGTTACATTCTAACCTGTTACATTCTAACCCGTTACATTCTAACCCCCGTTACATTCTAACCCCTGTTACATTCTAACCCTGTTACATAACCCCTGTTACATTCTAACCCTGTTACATTCTAACCATGTTACATTCTAACCCCTGTTACATTCTAACCTGTTACATTCTAACCCCTGTTACATTCTAACCCGTTACATTCTAACCCTTGTTACATTCTAACCCTGTTACATTCTAACCTTGTTACATTCTAACCCTGTTACATTCTAACCTGTTACATTCTAACCCTGTTACATTCTAACCCCTGTTACATTCTAACCCTGTTACATAACCCCTGTTACATTCTAACCCTGTTACATTCTAACCCCTGTTACATTCTAACCCTGTTACATTCTAACCCTGTTATATTCTAACCCTGTTACATAACCCCCCGTTACATTCTAACCCTGTTACATTCTAACCCTGTTACATAGCCCCCGTTACATTCTAATCCTGTTACATTCTAACCCTGTTACATTCTAACCCTGTTACATAACCCCCGTTACATTCTAACCCTGTTACATTCTAACCCCTGTTATATTCTAAACCCTGTTACATTTTAACCCTGTTACATTCTAACCCCTGTTACATTTTAACCCCACAACGTTTCACACTATTGTTCTTTGCACTGCGTTTCGGGGATAGCACCACAAAATTGGTGCTAACCCTGCTTCGTAGCAGGGTTTGTTAACCCGGGGTTAAAAGCAGCGTTAACCCTCTTTCAAAAATGCAAGTGTGAAACGCTGCTTAGCCCGGGATTAAATGCATCCTTAACCCAGGGTTAAGAAAGACGTTAGCTCGGGGGTTAAGTGTAGTGTGAAAAGCATATACATTCTAACCCTGTTACATAACCCCTGTTACATTCTAACCCTGTTACATTCTAACCATGTTACATTCTAACCCCTGTTACATTCTAACCTGTTACATTCTAACCCCTGTTACATTCTAACCCGTTACATTCTAACCCTTGTTACATTCTAACCCTGTTACATTCTAACCCTGTTACATTCTAACCTGTTACATTCTAACCTGTTACATTCTAACCCCTGTTACATTCTAACCCTGTTACATAACCCCTGTTACATTCTAACCCTGTTACATTCTAACCCCTGTTACATTCTAACCCTGTTACATTCTAACCCTGTTATATTCTAACCCCTGTTACATTTTAACCCTGTTACATTCTAACCCCTGTTACATTCTAACCTGTTACATTCTAACCCTGTTACATTCTAACCCTGTTATATTCTAACCCCTGTTACATTCTAACCCTGTTACATTCTAACCCCTGTTACATTCTAACCTGTTACATTCTATCCCTGTTACATAACCCCTGTTACATTCTAACCTGTTACATTCTAACCCTGTTACATAACCCCCGTTACATTCTAACCCTGTTACATTCTAACCCTGTTACATAGCCCCCGTTACATTCTAATCCTGTTACATTCTAACCCTGTTACATTCTAACCCTGTTACATAACCCCCGTTACATTCTAACCCTGTTACATTCTAACCCCTGTTATATTCTAAACCCTGTTACATTTTAACCCTGTTACATTCTAACCCCTGTTACATTTTAACCCCACAACGTTTCACACTATTGTTCTTTGCACTGCGTTTCGGGGATAGCACCACAAAATTGGTGCTAACCCTGCTTCGTAGCAGGGTTTGTTAACCCGGGGTTAAAAGCAGCGTTAACCCTCTTTCAAAAATGCAAGTGTGAAACGCTGCTTAGCCCGGGATTAAATGCATCCTTAACCCAGGGTTAAGAAAGACGTTAGCCCGGGGGTTAAGTGTAGTGTGAAAAGCATATAGGAGACAGAGGAGACAAAACTGCTGAACTGCCTTTCAAATGGTCCATTGAGCTCTATGACACCAAGATAAAGGCTCTCTCTCCTGTTTCTCCAACTCAACTCAGGAGAATCAGCCACATATCAGATCATGTTGATCTCACTTTGATCACAACAGCAGATCACATGATCTGGAATAAGTCTCATTTAACTCTCCTGGATAAGAAACACTTTGGTGTTTGTGAAAGGAAATCGATAGAAAATCACTCAGATTTCTGTCTGTCCGTCCAGTAAGAATCATCTCCTTTGACACCACCAGACACTTCGCTAGGTAACTACAGTAGATTAGAGCTCTATTCTACTCGAATAACCTAGTTAGCTGGTTTAATAGTAGTCTAGTCTATTCTACTCTAATAACCTAGTTAGCTGGTTTAATAGTAGTCTAGTCTATTCTACTCTAATAACCAAATTGTTGCATTTGCTGGTGGATTTTGGGATTCTGGGAGCTGACCAGCACAACCAGTCCTCTACTGCCGGATGTTGAACAACTGGGAGTTTAGTGCTCAAGGGCTCCTCGGTGATGAGCGAGTGGAGAAAGTTAACTTTCCCTTTCCAGATTTTCCTTCACTAACTTGGAGGATTTGAACCAGCAACCTTCTGGTCACAAACCTTCAGACTGTTGCAGTTTCTAGTCGTCTGATTTCTACAGCAGCTCCAGGACTGAAGCCGCAGAAGCTCCGACCTGACGCCTGGTTACTAATTTATGACGCCACTGTGATAAAGAGGACCTTTGCCCTGGAGAGAGAGAGAGAGAGAGAGAGAGAGAGAGAGAGAGAGAGAGAGAGAGAGAGAGAGAGAGAGAGAGAGAGAGAGAGTTCAGTTTCACCTGTTGCTGTTTTGTTCTGAAAACAAATGAGTGGACAAACAAACACCCACACCTCCACGGCCTCGATAGCAACCTGATGTTGCCTGGTCAAGGTCAGTCGCTGCATCACAACCACACCTGGACCACGTCACCACTGGGAGCTGACAACAACCACAGTCTCTACTGGTTCTACTGGGAGATGACCAGTACAACCACAGTCTCTACTGGTTCTACTGGGAGATGACCAGTACAACCACATTCTCTACTGGGCAGCTCTACTGGAGCAGCACTTCCTGGTCTGAGATCAAACCAGCAAGTCTGCTTCACTGACCTCTAAGCTATCACGGTTTGCTGAGACATGTGACCAAACAGAGGTGGTACAGTTGCATTGTGGGAGTCAATCCTTTAAAGCGGCACTGTAAACCTCCAGCCGTCTTCTCAGTCTGAAGCAGGAAGTGATGCTGCGGCAGAGCGTCTCGTAGATTCACCCTATTGGTCCAAATGAAATCCTGAAAGTTCATCAAAAGAGAGAATTACAACAATTCATCAGTAAAGAACTCCTGAATGTGTTGAACATCAGACTGATGAGACCTGACAGGAAGACGATCTGAGGTTTTTTTAAAATTTAAAACCCCAGATGAGCTGGAGAGACAGCTTCCTATTGGCTGTTCTCCAGTCTGGATTAAAAACAAGAGCTTCCTATTGGCTGTTCTCCAGTCTGGATTAAAAACAAGAGCTTCCTATTGGCTGTTCTACAGTCTGGATTAAAAACAGGAGGTTCCTATTGGCTGTTCTACAGTCTGGATTAAAAACAGGAGGTTCCTATTGGCTGTTCTCCAGTCTGGATTAAAAATAGGAGCTTCCTATTGGCTGTTCTCCAGTCTGGATTAGGGGCTCCTGGTTTTATGAGACATTTATTCTCTGTCTTCCTTTGATGTCTTCCATTGTTTTAACTGTTTCTGTATAAATCACTTTTATAATAATCATGATATTTCTGTTTTAACAATCAGAATAATTCCTGTTCTACCGGCTCGCTCGGAGCGCCTCGTGGCCAATGGTTGAAGCGGCTGCACGTGACGACAGGCTGTTGCGCGCCGCGCCGCCCCGCCTCCTCCCGCATGGAAGGGCTCCGGTCTGCAGCCAGACCCGCTGTCACAACGCAGAGGGACGGAGCGGAGGAGGTGATGGACCCCGGAAAAGTTTTATAGCATCACAGAACAGACAGAGTCCGGCAGGAGGACAGAGTCCGGCAGGAGGACAGAGTCCGGCACGGTCCGGTCTGGGCGCCGGTTTTGATCCAAACTCCACCGGCATGGCATTTACACGGAGAAGCCGGTAACCTTCTTAACGGGAGTTTCCTTCTGATGCACCGAGCTAGAAACGGCTCGGTGGAAACAGCTTTGCCAAACCTGTTACCAGTGAATGTCACCACGACGCGTCGGTGCCGCGTAATAACGGATTATGGATCATTTCGCAGCCGAGTGCCTCGTGTCCATGTCCAGCCGGGCCATCGTTCACCCCAAGGACGGCGGAGATCTCAAAGCGGAGCCGGCGTGCCCTCCGAGGACCGGGGAGGACCGGGACCCGGTGGTCAAGGACAACTCCTCTCTGTTTGTGGTCGCCAGGATTTTAGCGGATTTTAACCAGCAACCGCCCACCGGCCCCGCCGATCCGGTGATCATAAGAGAGGAGCGCGCCTCCCCAGCGGTCCCGGAGGATGGAAACCCCGGCACACCTTCCACCAAGCCGGACCCCGGCAGGACACCGAGAGGGAGACGGGTCCGAGGTCGGCTGGAGCCCGAGTCCCCTCAGAAGAAGCACCGGTGCCATTACTCCGGATGTGAGAAGGTGTACGGGAAGTCGTCCCACCTGAAGGCGCACCTCAGGACGCACACAGGTCAGTTAACCCGCCTCTCTGTAACCACGAGACCCAGAACAGGTTGAGTCTGATGTCATGTTTCATAACTCACCACATTTCACCGTTTACAGTTAAAACGGTGCGAAGTGCGTTTGGGTCAAATCGGTGTAAGAGTGTCAAGTATCTGCACCACCTGGTACTTTTATCAACCATTTAAACAGAAACAGCTTGAAATAAGAGAGTCTTCCCGATCTGGACCTGGACCAGGCCTGGACCTGACCGGGTCTGGACCTGGACCAGGCCTGGACCGGGTCTGGACCGGGTCTGGACCTGGTGAGATGTGAGCAGAAGCTCCAGGCTGCTGAGTTGGTGAAGCTGCAGCCTGATGAGGAACCGAAACAGTCTGAGGTTGGCTGTGAAACTACACACACACACACGCACACACACCACACACACACACACACACACACACACACACACACACACACACACACACACACACACACCACACACACACAGGCTCAGGTTTCTCATACAGCCTTCCAGGGCCAGTTTCTTTCCTGGTAGTTGCAGAAGTGGAGTTATCCTCCAGGAGGATGGAGAGAGAGAGAGAGAGAGAGAGAGAAAGAGAGAGAGAGAGAGAGAGAGAGAGAGAGAGAGAGAGAGAGAGAGAGAGAGAGAGAGAGAGAGAGAGAGGTGGGGGGTAAGTTGTGACTCTCTAAGCTCTTTGTTGTGATGCACCACACCCCCGACAGCCAGGCTGCCGGCTGATCTGGCCAGCAACAGACTCTGCTAGCTGAGCTCAGAGACAGAGAGGAAGAAAGAGAGGGAGGAGGAGGAGGAAGAGGAGGAGGAGGAGGAAGAGGAGGAGGAAGAGGAGGAGGAGGAGGATGCATAGTTTCCATGTAGTTTCCATATAGTTATTCCACTGTGGCGCTGACTGTCAGAGAGCCTCAGCTAACAGAACCAAAACATAATGGAACAGTTCAGATCAGCCCTCCGACCAGCTGATCACATTCAGTCCCAGAGATCAATATGGGAACCCCCCCCACCCCCCGCCACCCAGCCCCCCCCCCCCTCCCCGTGGGCCCCCTAAAGCACCCATGGGTGTCCCGGGACATTGAGCACTGTTGATGTAATGTTTTGTAACATGGAGGAGGAGGACCTTCAGAAGCTGAGGTCATGTCAGCCTCCCATAGTGACCAGCAGTGACTCCACCCCCCCACCCCCCACCCCACCCCTGACCTCAAACCTGCACCATGCATGAAGGCTGATGGTCTGATCCTCTCACTTCACCACCTCACTCAGAGAGAGAGACATGACTCTTGAGTCTTTCTGGTTGAAGACCATCGGGTAGACGTCTGTCTGGTTCTTGTCTCAGTGATGAAACTGAAGGGAAGTGATGTCACATATCTGTCAGACCTGATGAAGCAGCTTCCTCCCATCTGGATCGTTTCCACTCACATGGTGTGAGGATGATAATCCACCAGACCACAAGTGGAGACCAGGAGACACTTGGTCTGGTCTGGTTTGGGGGCGTGTCTTGATAAAGCATTTTCTAAAACTCTGCATCATCATCAGTGTTGTCTGAGCTGGGGGGCGTGGCCTAACCAGGACAACAAACCAATACATCCTGAGTGATTTATTGCTGACCGCTGCAGAGTGTCTGGGCGTGGAGGCTGTGTGTGTGTGTGTGTGTGTGTGTGTGTGTGTGTGTGTGTGTGTGTGTGTGTGTGTGTGTGTGTGTGTGTGTGTGTGTGTGTGTGTGTGTGTGTGTGTGTGTGTGTGTGTGTGTGTGTGTCAGGTTATGTTTCCTCCTATAGGGTTTTCTCTGAGTGTTTCCTCGTCTCCATAGAGACCTGAGTCTGGTGGTGCCGGTCAGATGAGGTCACCCTGACCTAGTTAGGCTGTAGGACTAGACGTGACCTGAGACTTGACCTTTGCCCTCATACGAGTCTGGCTCAGTGTTTTGTTCCTCTGTCTGTCTGTGTGAGGTATTTCCTGCCGTTGTCCATCCGTCCACCTCCGCCGGACCAGTCAGGACCAGTCTGAGTTTAGCCTAGCGAGGGTCAAAGGTCATCCAGCGGGGTCATTCAGACCGTGGTCCGAGTCAGACCGGTCCAGATACCTGAGAGATCGGTAGATCGGTTTTAGTCCACACACATCTGAGATGAAGTCATGTGACTCTTGTGGCGTTTTGAAAGCATCGCAGGCGACTTCAGCTCTTGGATGACAACATTCAGACTCGTTTCCCATGATCCTCTTGGTTCCAGGCGTGCTGCAGAGTGGTTTGGCTCGGTGTTCATACAGCTGTTGGAATAAAGAGAAACTGTCACAGCAACAGTTTCCACTTGGTGGTTACCGGTTCTCCACCTATGTCTCTCTCTCTCTCTCTCTCTCTCTCTCTCTCTCTCACTTTACTTCTTTACTTTTACTCTTTCCTCCCCTTTTCTCCTCTCTCACCTTTCTCTCTCTATATATATATCTCTCTTTCTTTCCTTCTTTCTTTCACTTTCTCTCTGCCTCCTCTCTCTCTCTCTCTCTCTCTCTCTCTCTCTCTCTCTCTCTCTCTCTCTCTCCCTCCCACTCAGCAGTTTTCCTGCCAGGCCTTAGCAGTAGAGCAGAGAGAACAGGGAGTTCCTCCTCTCAACTATTAAAGGACAAAAAAAGTTTTAGTTGTTTCATTTCCGTTCAATTAAATTCAGTTGATAGTTTGTAGCAATTAGATATTATTACATTTGACCATGTAGTGTGGCATTAAACTAGTACTACTACTGCTACTGCTACTACTGCTACTGCTACTACTATTACTACTACTACTGCTACTACTACTACTACTGCTACTACTACTACTGCTACTACTACTAATACTACTACTGCTACTACTACTACTACTGCTACTACTACTAATGCTACTACTGCTACTACTACTAATGCTACTACTACTACTACTACTACTACTACTGCTGCTACTACTACTACTACTACTACTACTACTACTACTACTACTACTACTACTACTACTACTACTCCTCCTCCTCCTCTTCCTCCTACTACTACTATTACTACTACTACTACTATTACTACTACTAATAAAACCTAGTCATACTTGAATGGAATCTGATCCAGTTCCCCAGACAGTGTAATATTGAATATGCATCATGTTAATAAGAGAGGAGTATCGGCCTGCAGGTCTGAGTTGAATGTTCTTATCTAAACTTTAATACAGTTAAAAGCATGAAGTCTTGTTGTTGTGGTTTGTTGGTGCTGAGAAACCAGTCCAGTCATCAGACCAGGTTCTGGTCTCCAGTCTCTACTGTTTTGACATTGGTCTTATATTTAATTAACTGGCATTAAAAGGTCCTAATAGTGTTGATGAAACCTGCAGACGCCCTGTAAGACAGATCACACATCACATCCAGACCGCGAGGCAGACTAAGCCGACTAAGCCGTCTAATATCTTAATGCCTCCTCAAGGTCTTCATGCAGAGATCGCGTCCATTTACATTAAGATCCAGGAGATCTGTCAGCGCCAGCCGGGATTTTAAATTTCCTGCTGCTGTCAAACATTTAATATCCCAGACTGCCTGTTTGTAATTGCCTTTAGATAAGGGCTGGTATCTGAGAGTCTCTTAGTGTGTCTGTCTGAGATAAGTTAATCAAAACAGCCCGGAGCTCCGTTCAGGGTGTCGGTTGGGATTAATGACTCCACCACCACCACCGCCTCGCCGTGAAGGATCAAAAGGAAGTAGATCTCAGACTCAGAAAGAGCTGCTGCCTTTAAAGACCATGCTGGATTGTCTCGGCTTCAGCTACGTTTCATTTGACGCCAACAAGAACTGACAAGACGAGCCCACAGGTGCACTCGGTTTCTGTCTCGCTGTGAAATCACTGAGATCTGGCAGTTTGATGTTTCCTGGACCACTGGAAACCACATGGACCTCGTAGACCAGGATTCAGGGTCTGGTCCACTGGAAACCACATGGACCTCATAGACCAGGACTCAGGGTCTGGTCCACTGGAAACCACATGGACCTCGGAGACCAGGACTCAGGGTCTGGTCAGTCCACCAAGCAGCATTCACTCAGATTAGTCAGACATTTGTCATGTTCCAGCTGAATGCAGTGGGAGGTGCTAGTTCATTGATGTTTTAGTGAAGAGAGACCTTATTCCGACGGTGGCCATTTTTAATTCATGTTACACTCAGAAACTCATCAACATTTATCATTTCACAGATTCTGATGAATCTACAGCGTTCACATGTTAAAGGGTAATTCCGGGATTTTTCAACCTGGCCTCTATGTTCACAAAATCGCTTTTCATACCTTCAGGTAGATCCCAAAAGTTTCGGAGTTGCTCCGGTCGATCGGCTCAACCAGCAGTCGCGTAACGGCGGCTCAAGGCTCCAATGTAATCCAGCGGGCATGTCCGGGCATGTCCGGGCGGTCAAAGTACGTCCACTAAGGCCCAATCACAATGCTTATTTGTACCCCTACCCCTTCGGCTTGGCCCTACCCTGGGTACCTTGGGTAGGGCTAGAAAATATCTCCCTAAGTATTGGGATCGCACTTCGACGCTGATACGTCATCGATAAGCAGACGGGACGAGTTTGTTGTCGGAGATTACTATGGCAACAATGGTATTATCACAGTGATTCGTTCACAACTTATACGTTTCACGCTACCAATCGATCAAACAAGACATCAAATAAAAAAGACCACTGCTTCATTACCAGTCCACTTCATGACAGAATAGCGTTAGCGGTGCTCTGTAGTCTAGCAAGCCGTCCTAACGTTACTGATATTACTGATATTAGAGGAGCCCTAACAAGTGCAGCAACTTCGCTGCTGGACTTTAGTTATATTTCATCATATACCAACAAAGGGGGAAATGCGACATGTAAATATGTCAAAATGCGGGACTGTCATGCACAAATCAGCCTAAAACAATGTTGTAACGTAACTAACTAACGAAGTAGAGACATCGGCATATTAGCGATTTTTTTGTTATGCTTGTTATAAAGAAACGGTCCATAATACATTGAAACGACATTAAACTAAGATAATACCACGGTTGGAATATTTTTTAAATCTTTATTAACGAAGAAAATACTACATTTGTGGTTCACTTCGGATGGTAGTGTAGCGGTCCCCGTGATCTTCCTGTTACTTCCAGAGATTCGCAGGGCATTCTGGGTAGCCCTTGGTTTGAAGTGTGCCTCTGAAAAATCTCCGTTTCGAGGGCTACAAACCCCTTCGGCTTGGCCCTACCCCTTGGAAAATAGAGTATTGGGACAGCCCTACCCCTTCACGTGAACGCGCAAAACGGAGGGGTAGGGCCAAGGGGTGTATTGGGATTCGGCCTAAAAGTGCTTGATTTTGCCACTGACAGGCTCAGATTGTTATTCGTGTGTCTGACAACATTACCGAAAGGATTGCTATAGAAATAGACCATTTTTAACCAGAAATAGACCTTTTTTTAACAACAACTCTGAACTCTCAACTCTCAACTCTGGCAAAGCTGTTGTATGAAAGCAAGAGGATTCACTCGTTGGAAGAAGAGGATCGTGTAAACAACCGTCCTCTTCCGACGAGTGAATCCTCTTGCTTTCATACAACAGCTTTGTCAGAGTTCAGAGTTGTTGTTAAAAAAAAAGGTCTATTTCTGGTTAAAAACGGTCTATTTCTGTAGCGATCCTTTCGGTAATGTTGTCAGACACACAAATAACAATCTGAGCCTGTCAGTGGCAAAATCAAGCACTTTTAGTGGACGTACTTTGACCGCCCGGACATGCCCGCTGGATTACATTGGAGCCTTGAGCCACCATTACGCGACTGCCGGTTGAGCCGATCAACTGGAGCAACTCCGAATCTTTTGGGATCTACTTAAAGGTATGAAGAGCGATTTTGTGGACATAGAGGCCAGGTTGAAAAATCCCGGAATTACCCTTTAAGACCCACTATAGCTAGCTAGCACACGCTAGCCTAAGCTAGCCCTTAGGCTAAATGTAACATATCTTTGCAAAGATGAAGATAAAATGAAACACTAAGACAACAAGATGCAATTACAGGCCTTCACTTCAATTCAATCGACGCCATCTCTTACTGCTGTTGAAAAAAGATGACAGATCACAAAAAAAGCTGAACCTGCTCACAATATCAACGTCATATTCATACAGAATGTGTACATTTTTACACATTCACACTGGATGTTGCCCAGTACAACCAGTACAATCAGTCCACTGCTGGCCCCTGAGCAGCTCCCCTGAAAAGGTTGGAGGGTAAAAAAAGGGACGTCTTTCTTTCTTTCTTTCTTTCTTTCTAATTGAAACACAGTGCATGTTGAACTGGTCCAGGCTCGTCTCAACGTGATGACCAGCAGCAGATTGATGTTCATTCCTCCTCAACACGTTATTTACAGTAAATGAAGAAGAGCCAACGGGTCACATGATCCAGTCCTCCAGCTGCAGGAGAACATAACTCACTACATCTACTGAGGTTGAACCTTTTTCATCTGACTCTCCACCCCCCCTCCCAGAGATCACAATGTGGTTTACATTGTGAGATTCCTCAAAGATATTAAAGAGAAAATTTACTGTCTCAGTCAAACAGCAATCTGTCTCCCTGTAGTCCACTTTGTACAGATTGATGCTCCTATGATATTGGATATGCGGGGTGGGGGGGGGGGGGGGGGGGTGGTGTTGCTTTGTTGGAGTGGTTCTGTCAGTTTTTTCCCCTAAGGTTCATCCTGCACAGCCAACTTCTGAAACACCAACAGCCCTCCAAACAAGATCACATCTACTGGACACACATTGCTGTTGTCAGGGCTTGAACCTGTGACCCTTCGGTTACTAGGCAGTCCCTCTCACCTTTCTACACTGAGGTTTCAAATATCAGGAAAGAAAGAAAACACAAGGGGCTTTTCATGAGTTCAAATGTCAGACAGGTTTCAGGTCCATGTACCTCGTGGTACCGGTGGAGCATCAGGTGACCTGGTGTCATGGTGGTGTACTGGGACGGTGTGGTACATCGCTCTCTGGTGTTTCTGCATCAAAGACAAACAGAACCCAAACCACTCTTCATAGAGAAATGTTCAAAAGCCTTTAGAGCATTGCAGGTTTTCAACCCTTTTCTCTGACCAGGCCGGTGGAATGGAGGTCTGGGTTCAAACTGGATTTCCAGAGAGGCTGAGGAGGTTCTTCTTCCTTCTTGAGTGTGATGTGTGTAATTACTCCTGACCGACACCGACCCCCCCCGACCCCCCCGGCGTGACGTAGCCTCTGACAGGCTAGCCTCCTGACCTCAGCGCTGGCCCGTCGTCCTGCTGCACAAAGGATGTAATAACATATTTCACAGTCTGTTTGCTGTTTTGTCTGACTGGAGGTCTTTGTCCTCTTCCCTTTGTCGACGGATGATCGCCCCCCCCACCCTCAGTCCATTGACCCACCCCTTCAGGGGGATCCATGTGCCACATACATTTAAGCCTCAGGAGCTTTAATAACTAGCTTCAGTGATGGAAAAGCACCGGGCGTCTCCGAGGAGGTTCGCTCAGCATCCTCGTTGACGATGTGGCAGCCTACCGAACGCCGAGCCAAGCGATCTGCCAGGTCCACGCTTCCTCTCGTCCATCATCCTCCATCTGTCTCCGTTAGAGGCTTTCCATTGCACAAGCACCGTCCTGCTCCCATTTTGGTCCTCATACTGCTCTGTACCCATACTGTACTATATGGCTATCAGTCCTGTGGTGTAGCCATACCAGGCTCACTGTACATACATGCTGGTGAATACAAACCCAGAGAACTGATGAGACGAACGAGTTTCGATCTGGTGATGGAACCAGAACCAGGTTCCTCAGTGGATCCGGTCTGGGTCCTACCCTACCAGTGACGTCCCTGCTAACACCTTGTAAAGGTGTGCAGGTACCAAAAGATCCGGGTATCCAACTAGCACAGCTAGTTTACCTGGACTGAACCAAACAGCTAAATACTGGATACGGTATTTGTCTGTTGTCTTTTTGCTGAGGTCAGGATGGGACGGTCCCGACACTCTGGACAGGTAGCTGCAATGGTTAAAGGTCATCCTGAGGGCCTGGACAACATCTAAATGAGCTAAAGACCTTTCAAAAGTATTGAAACATCATAAGTCCAGTTATTAAAGGTCTTTCCACCAGGTGATACCAGGTTAGCTGAACCCAGATCAGACCAGGAAGTGATGATGAAGAGAAAGTGTCCTGGCTAGTTTTCAGCATCACTCTGCTTCACATGGACTTACCGACCCACCCAGATCCTCCACAGCCTCCTAACCATGTATATGGGTTCAAACCAGCGACGTTCTGGTCACAAGCCTCTCACCGCCAGTACAACCAGGCTGGTCTCTGTCTCTCTCTCCCTCTCTCTCTCTCTCTCTCTGACTCCCTCTCTCTCTCTCTCTCTCTCTCTCTCTCTCTCTCTCTGACTCCCTCTCTCTCTTTCTCTCTCTCTCTCTCTCTCTCTCTCTCTCTCTCTCTCTGTCCCTCTCTCTCTCTCTCCTCTCTCTGAATGACTCAGACTGAAAGCAGGACGTTGGATTTTCATCACCATCTTCCACATAACGTATTGATCTAAATGTGTATGGTCTCGTCTGCCACCATGTCTGCTGGCTCTATTTCTGCCTGTAGTGATGAGTCACCGTCACAGGGTACACAATTAGAATCAATCACACTACAGTACTACAGTACTACAATACTACAGTAAACGTACAGGAATGGACAGGAAGTCTTTGGAATTTGGTGCAGAGAAAGACATGCTGGCATGGTGCAGGACATGACAGGAACTGGGTCGTTAGCATGAGCAGCGATAGCCACCGTGGCTGAACAGACAGAAGAAGAGAAGAGCGCCACCTACAGGAACTCAAACTCCATCAACAGGAAATCCAAGGAGAAAGAAACAGATGAATCAAGAGGACGGCTAGCGACTAGAGAACACAAGATGAGAAGAGACGATGCAGACGTCTTTATTGTTAAACACAGATCTCACTTTAATACCAGAGTCATGTGACTCGCGATGCATCAAGACGTCGTATGTTTTCCCCAGTCTTCTTCATCTTGTTTCTATAGCGTCTGAATGACCCAGTTTCATTTCATCATTAAAGTTTCATCAGATCTGATCTAATTGATTCTCCTACATCTTCACTCCAGCGACATGGGAATAATGTCAGGTCACTGTGGCTGTGACCTTTGACCTCCTTATGCTTGGTTGCTTGTAGCTGATTCTGCTGCTGACCTCACTGACTGACGAGCCGGATCAATACTTGACATCTGATTCATCAAGCAACAAATGAATCATAGAAACTTCTGTTATTGTTGTTGCAGCATCTTAGTTGATCGTTTCATTTGACAGCAGCTCATTTAGAAAGAATCCTTAAGGAGGACTGAACTGAAGTCAGTCTGACACACACACACACACACACACACACACAGGCTTTGATTTCCATTGACTTGGCTGTAATGCTGAAGTGTGATCTGGTCTGAGATCAGGCTCAGCGGTCTTCCTATTGGAGGAGCCTGAGTGATCGTAGTTACTAGGCAGGAAGTACACAGGCTCTGTGTACTCTGAATGTCTCTCGACCTCTCTCTCTCTTTATCTGTCTATCTCTGTGTGAACTGGGAGGGGGGGGGCTTTTATTATGAAGTAAAGGGGGCTGAGAAGATCATGTTATCTCTCTCTATCTCTCTCTCTCTCTATGTCTCTCTCTCTCTCTATCTCTCTATCTCTATCTCTATGTCTCCCTCTCTCTCTCTCTCTCTCTCTCTCTCTCTCTCTCTCTCTCTCTCTCTCTCTCTCTCTCTCTGAAGCGCTGTGTGTGTGTTAGCTGTGTATTGTTTGTGTTTGGAGCTGAAGTGTAGATGTTCATCCAGAGGATTGAACGTGACGTCACGTTGAGATGTTTCCAGTCTGACATCAGAAAATGTTTCATGATCTAAACCATCAACGGTAACCGTTGGTAACCGTCAGGTTTTGGTGTCCGCCAATCAGAATCAAAGAGCAAGGGCTTCTTTCTAGACCGACGATCACCAATCATACAGGAGAAATCCATCAGAGGAGAGAGAGAGACCGACAGGAGATAGACCAGAATGCAATGCAGTAGAAGATAGACCAGAATGCAATGCAGTAGCAAGATAGACCAGAATGCAGTGCAGTAGCAAGATAGACCAGAATGCAGTGCAGTAGCCCAGATAGACCAGAATGCAATGCGGTAGCGTGTCTCAATATCTTCTCTGATGTAAATGGTCTCCGTGACACCAGGTAGCTGAAACAGAAACAGAGACGTCTTTCTTCCTGACGCTCCTGGTATTTACTTTGTACCATGGTACCACAGGATCCACACACACACACACACACACACACACACACTGATACATAAACACACACTGACATAGACACGCCCACACAAGCTCTACATAAACACACATTACATACATAGACACACTCAGACATGGACACACACACACACACACACACACACACACACACACAGAGCTTCCTCCAGCCAGTAGCAATGAATCAGACACTTTGGGGTTCATGTCAGTGTTAAAGAAAAGGAACATTGAGCAGCTGGGTGGGGGGAGGGGGGGGGACAGGGGGCTGGGATGGGATGGGGGGGGGGAGGGGGAGGGACGGGGGGGGGGGGGGGGGGGTAGCCTGGGTGGGAGGGAGGTGAGGTTCCACATTCCCACACCGGTCGGTTCACTGTCTTGACCTCCAGATCAAAGCGTCTCCATGGCGACACGGAGATGCTCCCTTCACCTTCTCAACATCCAGATGAAACCTGACCGCTAGCTGACCTCACACACACACACACACACACTCTGTCGGGTAGCAGACCTCTACTAGAGCAGTGGGCCTTTGACGTGAAGGTTGCTGGTTCAAATCCCTGGAGTGTCTGGGGAAAGAGAACGAGTAGCGCTCACCACCTGCTGCAGAGGCGCCGTGGTCTTTAACAGGCCTTCAACAGGTCTGTAACATGTCTTTAACAGGTCTGTAACATGTCTTTAACATGTCTTTAACAGGTCTGTAACATGTCTTTAACATGTCTTTAACAGGTCTGTAACATGTCTTTAACAGGCCTTCAACAGGTCTGTAACATGTCTTTAACATGTCTGTAACATGTCTTTAACATGTCTTTAACAGGTCTGTAACATGTCTTTAACAGGTCTTTAACAGGTCTGTAACATGTCTGTAACAGGTCTTTAACAGGTCTGTAACAAGTCTTTAACATGTCTGTAACAGGTCTGTAACAGGTCTTTAACAGGTCTGTAACATGTCTTTAACAGGTCTGTAACAAGTCTTTAACATGTCTGTAACAAGTCTTTAACAGGTCTGTAACAGGTCTTTAACATGTCTGTAACAGGTCTTTAACAGGTCTGTAACAGGTCTTTAACAGGTCTGTAACAGGTCTTTAACAGGTCTTTGACAGGTCTGTAACAGATCTGTCATGTCAGTGTCGTGAGTCATGCGTCTGGTGCAGCTCAGCCCTGCTGGTCGGCCGGTTTGTCTCCAGGCTGGTTCTGATGTTCATGTTGTGTTTAGGTTCGTGGTCTTCATGGGAGGAATGTGAGCAGCAGCAGTAAACAAGCAGCATCTGGCTCAGTTTAACGGCCTCCGCTGGATTCTCCTCCTCTGATGCTATTTTAGTAATACTCTGATTCCTGTGAATATCCTCTATATTCCAGTGTGTCTGGTGTGGCGGAGGACGGCCTGCGTTTCTGTTTTCTTTGTCAGTTGTAAAGTGGCGCTATAAATCTGATGCCCTTTGTGAAGCGAACTGATTCAATGTACGATTCGAGGAAATGAATCATCAAAAGCACCTAAAAACATTTTGAGAGCTTTTGGGATGTGATGCGTGGGCCGGCTTGGCCACGCCCCCCGGGCATCTGCGCTTCAACATGTTAAAATGGTGACACGGCGAACCTCGAGGCGGCGCTCCAGAGACGTTAGTGTTGACAGATGAGTGTCTGACGTGGAGGACCACCATCCTGCTCATCTCCACCATGTGTTGGAGGAACGCCGAGCCGCTGACCGCCGTCAAGTCCTTTGAAATGTCCAAACCTTTGAAATGCCCCGTTGTTAATTTTCTATTGTGGTGACGTTATTGTTGCCAGCATGTTTGCACCACAGCCTCCATGTTCCCTGTGAACCAACAAAGGGAGGATATGAAACATCCATTCTCCTTGTTTTGTTCTCCTGGTTCTCCTGAGGTCATCGGTCAGACCATGTGAGCGTATTCACCAAGTACAAAGTACACCAAGTACACCAAGTACAAAGGAGCTGCAGGAATGTTGCTCGGTACATTCATCATAACGTATAGCGTCTGACAGTCCAGCTAGATGAGACCAGAGCAGGTCACCTGGAGAGGAGACCAACTCACCAACCAGTTACCAGCCAGCTAGTTCTCAACAGGACGGAGCTCTGGAGACAAGAAACATAGAAATAACCCCATTGGTTGAGTCAAACTTCAGTGGGTGGAGCCAAAGAACCAGTTTCTCTGGCTAATTAACATCAGACTGAAGCCCAGTGAAAGAGGAGCTTGCGAGTATGAAGCCTAGCGCTCTGCGGCTAACTGAAACACTAAATGATCTGGTTAGCTAGTTAGCTAGTTAGCTAGTTAGCTAGTTAGCCTAGCTGACATCATCAGTGTCATGGTCAGGTTCTGCTGGTAGTTTTCCACTCTGGTACAGCAGGCAGGTCAGAGCTAGAGCTCAGCAGGTCGCTGGTGGTATTGAACTATGATGGTGCTCTGTGACCTCCAGATGACCTCCAGATGACCTCTGGCTGTTTTGCTCACATTCTCTGTTGCAGTGAATGAGGCCATTTACATAAGTCAGCTACTGGTGACATGATGGATCAATCTGGAACTACTGGTGTGTGTGTGTGTGTGTGTGTGTGTGTGTGTGTGTGTGTGTGTGTGTGTGTGTGTGTGTGTGTGTGTGTGTGTGTGTGTGTGTGTGTGTGTGTGTGTGTGTGTGTGTGTGTGTGTGTGTGTGTGTGTGTGTGTGTGTGTGTGTGTGTGTGTGTCTGTGTGTGTGTGTGTGTGAGAGACTGTTAGTTACTATTGACACATCTGGAAATGCACATACATGCACATGTACACATTCTCCCACTCGGGCATGCACACACACATACTGCATATACACACACTGTCTGTAGTGGGTCTGTCTGTGGAAGTGGGTCACGGTTCACCCAGAAACCGTCGCCATAGCGATACTTCCCTGATTATCACTTCCTGTCTGAGGGAGTCTCAGACAGGAAGTCTTTGGCACTTGGCCAGAACCACTTATCAGGATGGGACATTAACACACACACACACACACTTTCTGTTCTGGTGCTGGCTTGGTGTCATGGCCGCTGCTTGTTTGTCTCTTCTGGAACAATTAAACCACTTGACTCTGGTTTGGGTTCAGCCTGTCCCACACCATCAGCAGAACAACCTCTCTGTGTGTGTGTGTGTGTGTGTGTGTGTGTGTGCGTGTGTGCGTGTGTGTGCGTGTGTGCGTGTGTGTGCGTGTGTGCGTGTGTGTAATTGTAACAGGAAAGCAGAACCAGCAGCTCGTTTGATTCAGCCTGTTAGCTTTTATTGTTCGCTGTTGGATCAGTCATTACCGCCGGGTCCTCGGAGCGCTGGGAGAGGACGCTGGGTAGGCCGCCATGCCGCCATGCCGCCAGGCTGCCTAATGAGAGCGGTTATATCCACTTCAGTTTACTGTAATTCAATTCAATTTTTTATTTTCCCGTAAGGGAGATTTGCCGTGCAGCCATTTACAAAGAGAACACACAACAAAGCGCCAGATGAGACCAGACAGGGAAACAAAATACCAAGTTAGACGTGTCAGATGCAGGTTGACCGATCTGACTGGGGAGAATCGAGTCAAACGGACCTGTCAGTCGGTGAGCAGGCAGGAAGACACCTCACCTCGCCACCGGTCTTCCTCGCCACCGGCCTCCAGACTCCAGTCAGTCGTGCCTGGCTCATACCAGAAACCTCACTGGCTGTTTTTAAAAAAACTCCACAGTTTGATCTTTAGTACAAAATGTTCAAATGGATTCAATAAAACTCGATAAAAACAAGGTCATTATTTTACCACGCAAGTTAAAACAGCTTGTTTCCTGTTTTCGGTACCTTGGACCAGCAGCCATCTCTTCTGGAACCTTCTGAATGTTGTCGTCTGTTTTCCCCTCTTGCAAAACAGTGGGAAAGACAGAAATGTTCACAAGCTTGATCTTCATGTTGGTGTGACTGTCTGTTAAACTGTTAAACTCTGAGATCTGTCAGCAGGAAAGACCTCCATCCAGCCCACCATGTTCAGACCTGGATCTGATCTGGCAGGAGGTCTCCACCAGCATGACGGTCTGAATGGTGTTCAGGTCTATCAGCATCTAGAAATGGTTCCCGTCCCAAAACGTCCCAACATCGTTGAAAAGAGAGTTAGGGATTTCTGGACACCCAGACTGATAATAGACTAGATCCTTTATTGGTGTTTTAAGGTCAAACTAGTTTCATATTGCAGCTTTAAAGCTTATTCAGATTCTCTCATTTGAAATAAACAAACTTCCGTCTTAACCAGTTCAACCCGTTGAGTGATCTGGTGAACCAGGCTTCTGTACAGGGAGTCAAAACGTGGCGTGCATGACTTCACCTGATCCTGAGCCGTGTGCTGATACCCGGTGGCTCGGCGCCGCGGTGCCACGCCCAGATCCCGTCTCGTCTGACGGCCCGTTAAATATTGAAGCGGTGGGATCCTTTACCAGCCTGGAGACGAGCTGAGGAACGCTCTGTGGTCTGGACTCGCTGGCGTCCTGCATTGTTGTCGGGTTGCATGAGTCAGATTCACCAGAGATGTGGTGTGTGTGTGTGTGTGTGTGTGTGTGTGTGTGTGGAGGGGATGAGGCCATTCACCTTATGTTGAGAGATTTCTCAGATGAGTTTTAGAAAGCTCTACGGTGTCATTTTAATCATTTATCTGTGGATCAGTTCAGTCTGCTGTTGAGTGTTGAGTTAGTAATATATTAATGTGTGTGTGTGTGTGTGCTCACATGTCAGGCCATCCACATCCTTAATAAGTCTGAAAAGGTCTTAAATGATGTAAATTTAAGGCCTTAAAATGTAATAAATGTCTTAAATCCAGTTATTATGTTCATGTTCCTTAACTGTTTATTTCCTGGTTCCTTTTTCTTCTTCTGCTCATTTGTAGTTTCACAACCTTCATCAGCTGTTCACCCATCAGTCTGTTGTAGTTGTTAATTCCAAGTCTTTCTGCAACCTGCTGAAACTCTGACAGTATCTGTGGACGAGCCCAGGGCGTCGGGTTTGGCCTGCTTGCTTCCTGGTTTGATGTCCGTAACCATAGCAACGAGGGCTGGGCTGCAGCGTGCTCTTTGGCCAGGCATCAGGGCGCCCCAGGCGTGTTAGCGCTCGCAGATCGTTTTCACCACCTCAGGGACAGAATGTAACACTGGAGAACCTCCTAACTCCAGGTCTGTCAGTTCTCATGTTTTTCCTTGTAACTGAAGTTAGAGCCGGTCTGCTGGACCCCAGGGGAGGAGGGCGCGACGCCCCGGGGGGCCCGTGACGCCCCGGGGGGCCCGTGACACCCCGGGGGGCTGCGACGCCCCGGGGGGCCCGTGACGCCCCGGGGGGCCGCGACGCCCCAGGGGGCCGCGACGCCTGTTCAACACCCAGAGCTCAACTTCACAGACTAACGTACGTCAGCGAATTCTCAATTCCTGAAAACCTGACTCTCTGAAGATACAAGGTTTTCACCCAACAAGCGGCACATACCAGCAGAATAGAGCTCTTTGTTTTCTGGTTGTTTTTCCAAGGCCGACACTCTCGGCCCGTCTGGGTCTGGGCCACTGTTTTCTTTTTGATAGGCTCGTATTATCACCTGATGAGGAGATTATTGGCTCCCTGTAAGTGCTGCAGGAAAAAGTGGTGGTCCTTTGTTGTCTGCCATCTGGTCCCCAGCGGCCGAGAGTTCAAACTCTGGGTTTTATTGCCAATGATGGTGGGGGGGGGGGGGGGGGGGGAAACGGGGGAGGAGGGGGGATTTGCTGGCAGGCCGTTGATCGTTGCAGGCTGGTTGGAGAACGAGCAGGGCTATTACCAAGATGCTTATCGAGCCGAAGCCCTGGATGAGGCTGCTGACGTTTTCCATGATGGAAGATCTGCCAGCTGAGCGACTTCCTGTCAGCTGAAGGCATGGTGCCTCTTCATACCGCCTCCTTAAGCTCAACTGTCTTTTTACCCCTGAGATTGAAATGTGTTTATAGCGGCAACTTCACATGTCGGCGGCTCCAAACGGCAGCGAGAAGAAACTGTTAGAAAAATTTGGACTTTAATACCCAGAAATCCTGCAGGACTATATCAGTAGAGACCAAGCACTGAAACATGGTTGCTTCTTTGTCTGCTGCTGTGCATTAAATAAGCATTTAAACACATTTAAGAGTTATTTTTTGATTTGTTATGTCCAAGAGTCTCCCAGTATGGATTCAGAGGTTTTTGACTTTCTTATACCAAAGAGGAAAAGATCTAATGGTGCTGAGTCCAGCTTCTCTTCAGTCTGGATCGGTCAGAGGCTACGGTTCAGCAGTCTCTACAACACAACACATTCTTAGGTGGTCCCAGTGGGAATCGAACCCCCAACCCTGGCAGTGTTAGAGCCTCATGCTGCCCTTACATCCATACGGTCTCTATACGTTCTCTGAGCTCCAAGATGGCCAGATAGAGGCGATTAAGGGTCCAGGAGAGATGTAAGTATCGCCTGTGGCTAAAAGACTAATGGAGCGGTGGGGCGGCCTGGTGATTAGTAAGGTCACAGGTTCAATCCCTGCAACACAGCAGCCACGGGTCCTTGAGCAAGGCACCGAGCCCCTTCCTGCTCACTCATTGTAAATCAGCTGAATGGCTGAAAGGTAAAAACAACAGTCTTGCCGGAGCCAGTCGTATTTCTGTCACCAACGCCGCGGTGCTGGTTCCCATGCCAGCTTTTCACAACAAGACAGATGACAGATTTACACCTGCTGATGCTCTAATGGGGTCGGGGAGAGGGCAAAGGTCAAGCAGGGGTCAGCAGTCATCAAAGAGACTCAGAGAACCCAACCAACCACAACAAAACTCTTGTTCTGTTATGTTCTGGCTATTTCTGGTTCCTACTGTCATGGAAAACCTGCAAAAGTCATGGAATTGTTGTGGAAAAGTTCTGGAACATGCATGTAGTTTTGGAAATGTCATGTAAACGTGTTGCTGGTCTTTTCCTCCAACCAGTGAAGTGTTGAATGTTCCAGCTTGGCTGCTTGTTGATCCACTTCAGATCAGAAATGTCCTGATAGTTTCGGTCCTAAGAGATAGTTGGAGCAGAAATAAGACCTGGATCCGGGACTCTGATGGGTACTGGTCCTGGATCAGGGACTCTGATGGATACTGGTCCTGGAAACTGTGGTTTATGTCCTGGAATATTCTTGGAGAAGTCCTGGAGTTTGATCAGCTAGAAGGTGTAGGAACCCTGAACTTGAAAATTACTGAAAATACATCAGTATTAGTGACTTTCCCACTTGTTGTGTCTCATATTAACACTTTATTTAGTGTATTTCTTGTTCTGACCTGCTGGTGTCTCTGTGTTCTGTCTTCCAGGAGAGCGCCCGTTCCCGTGCACGTGGCCCGACTGCAACAAGAAGTTCGCCCGGTCCGACGAGCTGGCGCGCCACTACCGGACGCACACCGGCGAGAAGAAGTTTGGCTGCCCGCTGTGCGACAAGCGCTTCATGCGTAGCGACCACCTGATGAAGCACGCCCGCCGCCACTCCGACTTCCAGCCGTCCATGCTGAAGCGTCCGTACGGCGGCGCGGCGAGCAGCACCCGGTCCGGCTCGCTCAGCGACTACAGCCGCTCCGACGCCTCCAGCCCCGCGCTCAGCCCCGCCAACTCGCCTTAGAGCAGAACCCTTCAGCAGCACTTTCAGTGCAGGGTGACCCCCGGTGTTAACGTGGGTCGGTTCTTTGTAATCCCACCTCTCTCTCATGATGGTTAAGGTAGGAAACCCGGCAGGACGTCACCTGGAAGCAGGCTGGTACCGTCCTGAGCCCGTCATACACCATTACAGCATGAACCCCGGTCTTACTGGGTCAGTTTGATCCACTTCCTGGGACGGTCCACAGACCTGGAATCAGATCTCCTGGGACTCAAGCGGCTCTTCAGCCAGTCGGGTTCTTGGATGGGATGTTTCCTAGCAGCGGACCTCCTCATCACATTTGTATTGCACAGTTCCTTAAGAAGCTTCGCCAATTCTCCGCTTGCTGTACTGTGTTGTACCTTCCTGCTTATTGTTGTGCAATCTCAACGCTTCAGAGACAACTTTGCCTTTTATCAACGACGATATTCCATACAGATCTATATGTATCTCTTCTTTTGTAATCCTGGTATTGATCTTTACGTTTCTTTTCCTGAATTCTGAATAGAAAAAGATAAAACCGAAAGTTAATATGAGTAGAATCTGAAACGGGAAGAGATCGTTTACGCCTCAGGATTTAACCATCCACGTAACTTGACTGCACAAAACCGAGACTCACTTTACTAAGAACTTCCACCAGGTTGGAGTTCCTGCCCAGCTCAGGGAAGAACGAAACTCAATGATGTCGCACACAAACACAAAACTATAAAACTACGCTCCTCTAGTACCAGGCTCCATTTCCCCAGATAGTCAGATGAGTCCAGTAGGTTCCAGCTGGTTCCAGTAGGTTCCAGTTGGTTCCAGTTGGTTCCAGCTGGTTCCAGCTGGTTCCAGTTGGTTCCAGTAGGTTCCAGTTGGTTCCATTTGGTCCAGGAGTAGCTGGCAGTCCCACATACATTCACAATCCATTGATCATTTTGTAAATCATCTTACTAGTTTGATCTGCTTGATGCTTTTAAAAGGCCACTGACCACCTGACCTTCCTGACCACAGTCACACAGTGGAAGGTGGATCTGTTCCTCCTGCCAGGTGGATCCAGTTGATTCAATCCACTTCAGTCATGAAGGAGAAATGGAGGTGAAGGGAGGAGGAGGTTTTATTTGTGGGAGAGGAATGCATCGAGGCACTTAGACGACTTAGACGTGTTCCTGTAGCACAAGGAAATGATAATAAATGACTTATGAAAGGGCGTGGACGACATGAAGACGTGTTAAAACAATAATGAAACAAACAACAAACTGTTCACTAACATTTGTGGACAGACTTTGTGGCTCTCAGCTGCTGAAACAAAACTTTATTGTTCCAAAGTACAGCAGCCCTGCAGCTAGCATGCAATGAACGTGCAGGTGGGAGTGTAGGTGTGAGAATCAGGGAGAGCGTATTATTATCATCATTATTATTATTACCATCATTATTATTATCATGTCTGTCGTGGAGGAGAGGAAGAACCAAATTACAGGCTGTCAGACTGAAGCAGGTGGAGACTCGCTGGGCTCGGCGGCTCCGTTCACACCGAGGAACGCCGTTACGCCACGCTAATGGACAGAGTAGAAAAGACATATTTCACTTCAGTAGAATATCTTTAGTATGCTTCATATCAGCTCATGAACAGTCAGTCTCCATCTGCCCTTTTGTATTATGGAGGATGATAACCGTTATCTTGGAGGGGTGGGATGAGGTCATTGTGATTACTGGGTCAAGCTGATCTGTTGATGTTTGGTTGGCGGTGAATCCAGCGTCTTTATGAGCTTGTTGACTGTTCATGAACTCATACAAGGTTAACAGACAGACAGACTGTACAGCACACGCCTCAACGTAAAGAAACCAGATGAACAGAACTCTTATTAGAGATAATTATAGGTTGGCTGTTCAGGTTCCTCTCCTTCCTCTCAGAGCTGCAGGGTCGCTAGTGTCTGAAACCTCGCGTCCAGACGTTCCCCAGACGGACGGATACTCTCTTCACATTTCACCTCGCTGTGTGGACTCAGCTCAGCTCCGCTAGCTTGAGTTTGAAAGGGAAAGCCCTGCAGAGCGTTGGCTCCAGGCCCTCCAGCTCCACTGAATGAAACTTTCAGGAAAAGCCATCTAGGAATTATAAGACGAGCTGGCTTTCATGGCAGTGTATTAGAGACGTGTTGTAAATGATGGCGTCCTCCTCCGAGCCCAGAATAGGACAGGACTTCTCCTTCCCCTCTGCAGGCTGGAGGGTTTCGTTTTCTCAGCTTGGCTAGACTATTCTGTTACGCTGCAGCGTTCACTAAACAAATAATACTCTCTGGCAAGACTGGCTTTACACACACACACACACACACACACACACAGGAAGAGGAGAGGAGCTGTCCAGCTGGAGGGAGGCTAGGAATGTTTCTGCAGGGGAAGGAAGCAGGTGTCAGGGCCGTGAATGGCCGGCCTTGTCCCCAGCGCCGCTCCCCTGGGCCCCATTTCACCAGGCACCTCAGGCCCCTCCCCCCGACACACACACACACACACCATGAAGAAAACACCCTTTAGAAAAACACAGTGCATCACCAGCTACAGTACTCCAGCCCCGACCTGTCCTCCATGACCCCACGCTGCCGGGACTCTGAGAGCTGGAAGTAAGACAGAGGGGAGAAGGGGAAGCTGGCCACGCCCCCTTTAGAGAAACATGAAGAAACCATCTGAAACAGATGCTGGGGGTGTCTCCTCTCACGGGACGGTCTTCTTCACTAAAATGCCCAGAGTTCATTGTTTTTGGGAAGTGCAGTAGTCGTCTGGAAAAGAGATTGACCGCATCGCAGCCGGGGAACGGCACAACAGAACATTTCATTTCCAGAGACTGTTTCTGTTTCCTGTTACACACAGGTATAAAAAAACACTGTCACAGTTTATTTATCCAAAAGCTTCAGGGTGAGCCACAGAACTAACTGGTCTTATCAGAAAAGAAGAAGAAACAGCCGTCAGTTTCAACTCTCAGCCAATCCCTGGGCAGCAACGACATGTCTTACTATCACCCTGGGGCCAACAGGCCTTCATCCCATATACCTCAATACCTTCTGTTTAACACACGGCCGTCGTCAGGCCGAAACAAACCTGCACACAGTTTCACTTTCTGCACTATTTTTGTCCGTAATTGTCAGAAAATCTCAATTCTGTCAAGTTTCTTTTCTCTGCCTCAAGAGAGTCGAACCTCCATCCTGCTAACGGAGCAGCTGGTTCGGGCGATGCTCTCGTTATCTCAGCCATGTTCCCTCGGTGGTCCAAGATATGAATCTAGTTTGTGCTCATATTTACTTTGCTCATTCAAACTCATTGAAACGAGGCGGATGAAGTCATTGGTGATATTATTCTATTGAAGTCTTTAGAGATCAAAATGCAGTCGGTGTATAGAAGACTGCTTGTTAGTGTCATGACAACGTAGAGACGGCCTCCTTTCAATGACAACTTTGGTTTCTGTAGTTCGACCTCATGCAGAAAGAAAAGAGAAGCCAGTTTGTTTTTGTAATCTAAGTTGATAAAAATGTTTTTAGAAGCTTTAGTATTTCTGTCATCTTTCCTTGTAACTATTATGTTTTGTGTGTCCATATCATGTTTTAAACTGGTGATATTATTTAATGATTCTCACATTATGAGTCCTGTCTGAGATGAACAGGTGACACAGCAGGGAATCCTAACCAGGAAGGTTTCTGTCCTCCGTTAACCCGAGTGCTTTATGAAGTGTTGTGATTATGATTATCAGGTTATAGATATGATGTCATGTGGAATAAAGTGTGCCAAAGGCAAATGAATATCGTTCCTTAAAGAAACGAGTGATTGGACAGTAAAGCATCACGTTCCTATAAAGGACAGGTGAAGCATCTCTTGTGTTTGATGATTTTGTGATTCTTCTTCTATGGTAAAGGGCGTTACAGCACCGTGTTGTAGCGCCACTGAGCAGCCGCCATGTGTAGCAGACCGTGATGTAACGCGTCCTCACGCCTTTTCCAAAGGTTTCACCGATTCTTCATCGATGTTCACTGCTTAGCCTCGGCCCTTCTTCATGTCATGTATTTATTTTTTGGAACTGTATTCTGTTTTTCACTGTGATTTATTTGGTTTCCTGATAATAGAAGTGTCCACTGTCCTCGTTTTGCTTTGTTTTATTCATGCACACGTTTTAGTTCTTCTGTTAAAGAGATTTCCCATCATGAATCTTGGCCCCGATCTCACTGTATCATCAGTATTGAGGTACTGTGGGATATTGTTGGTTCATGTAAAGATCATATTGCCAGGATGAGTTCAAGTCCCACTAAAGAGAAACCTGACAGCGGAGGCATGTTCACACCTCGTCTTTCTGGTTTGTCCCCAAATTTCCAAAGTAATATTCAGACTAGTGTGAATTCATGTTTGCTCAGATTATGGCAGGTAACCATCTCTGGAATATTCTGGAATACCCTGTGCATGTCCATGTAGGCAGGACCACGTGGTGCTTCTCTCAAACATCTCATATTTTTGAGATGACTTTACCAGAATTACCATCTGAACATGATTGGGTTATAACGGGCTGCTCATGGAGACCGGAGGTTCAGGTTGCTGCACATTCAGTGATGTCACTGTCAGAAACACCAGGCTTTTCTAGTGGATCGAGAGACCACCCTGAAACCAAAAGGTCACAGGTTTGATCCCTTCCAACAGCCAGTGTGTCCATCATGTAAAGTACATTCCTAATAGACATCCTCTTCATCGTCATGGAGAAGTCAAGTGTCCTACATGATGTCATCATTACCGATGACTGTCCAGACATAGTCCTCCATGAACCGCTCCCTTAGAGGAAGACTAGTAAAAGCTTCTTCCAGTGACCTCACCACCACCACCATGTTTCCTAGCTTCTCTGAGATCAGTCGACAGTCCACCGGTGACATGGTGGAAATGTTGACATGGTTGTTGAGGCGGCTGGAGGGAGCTTTGACAGCAGAAGTGATGGTGAAGCTACAGGACGATCAAAAAGCACTAATGTAATTGTGCACTTTGTGTTTCCATCCACCACCTTGGACACTCCATCTCAGACTGACCTGGGACCTGTCCACTGGGCTCCTGTGTTCTTAGCTAGTCGAGCTAGCCAGATGCTCTGAACAAGCGCTGGTCATCTAGATGCTGAGCGACCATTGAAAGTGCTGAACCTTTTCATCAGTTTTTAATGTCTAGTGCTGAAACATGTTCAGATCTCAGTAGGATCAGGAACATCAGGTTCCTGCTGAACACCGAACCTCAGACACCATGCCTAAGCACAAAGCTCTGCAGCTCTGCAGTGAAATCAGAATGATCCTCTGAGCCTCCATGGTGAGAGATGTCCACATCCTGCCCACCACAGCTCTGGGACCTGCCACACAGTGGACGCACTTCATCGTCTTCAATAAAGGCCCCAAAGTTTGTGAAAATATGGAGGAATTCGTGGTTTAATACCTTGTTAGTTTGGTTGTCTTGAACCCCTTCGGATCACACAGATGTACAAACACTCAGGAGCGCCAGCAGGAAAACTACAGTGCTGCTTTCAGGTTCCTGTACCTCCGGTGGGGAATGCTGGCTATCTGTCAGGAAGCACACCCACACACAGTCCGTCTTATGTTGAATGGTGGCGACACACCAGGAGATGGGCAACACTCCCAGCTACAGCCACTTAAATAAGCCACACCCCCTGTTCACACTGCAAGCAATTTAGTTGATGGGTCTTTATTCTGACCGATTGTGGGCGGGGCTCTGAGGGGTCTGCAGCTACAAAGTCTTGAACAGAATTCATGTATTTTTTGCTGCTTCAGGTTTGACTTTCATAACATTATGATGAGTCATACATCAGTCAGACATCAATTGATGAGTGTACATAGCTAGCTAGCAAGCGCTAATTAGCTAGCATCAATAGAAACCAAAAAAACCTGGATTAACCGATGGATCAACCGATGGTTGAACTGGGAATCTTTGAACGGCTGAAATAAACTTCTGGTCCAGAACTATTGATCATGAAATGATACCATACTGGTAGGAAAACAAAGAAGCAGAAATCTGATTGGCTGATAGACACAAAATGTCCAGCGATGGCCCTGGTGGCTCTGCAGGACCTGACTGGACCTCAGTGACTGGGCGTCGTGTTGCTCTCAGTGTGAACAGGTTAAATGGATTTCCTACAAGAAGAATTTCAGAATGTGATTGAAGCAACAAAGCTGAGGCAATGTCTTGGACACTGTTGCCCATCAGAGTTGACTAAAATGTTGCCTTGTGTGTTGTTGCCAGTCTGTAATTGGCAGCACTGTGTGCCCCGCCCACAGGTCCGTTAGCCAATGAAATGTCTTCATTTGCTTTTACTGGTTCAGGTCTGTAGATTAAAGTCTCTCTCTCTAACACCGGTAGATGCCTGCAGCGGTGCATCAACTCCACAAATGTTTTTTCATATGATTCATCAAAGCTGCCATGAACTCGTCTTTCATATAACTCACTTTGATATGAGGTTGAGTGTCACAGCTGTACAGTCCAACAAATCCTATATATACAGAAATATAAAGATAATACTCACCGTACTGGTCTGTTGTTGCTCTGCTGTACCTTTCTAAAACATTATTTTTTACTCTAGACGATATTTTGTGAGGATGTCCTATGCAAAAACAGAAACTAACCAGATTGTATCTTGTTGTAATGAAACCACGTTTTAACTTGTATGCATGAATTAGTGAAGTTTACATTTGGAAATAAATTTGTAAGTAAAATTTGATCTTGGTCTTTTATCTGTTTTTGTCTGGATTGCTGTCTGTCTCTCCACGTACATGTGAAGTGAGCTTGATATTCAGAGTAGATTCAAGGCATTCTGGGAAAAATAGGAATTCACTAACTGAAGTAGCAGTAGACGAGGCAGCTTGAGGGAAAGTGGGTTCACCAGAAAATACAATTCCAACACTTGATCACAAAATAACTCCTGAATGTGTTGAAGATCAGACCGACGAGATCTGACAGGAAGACGATCTGAGGGAGTTTTCCTGTCAGGTACTAGTTACTAGTTATTTAGATTATCAGTCGGTACTCTGGACATGTTGAATGATCATCAAGTAACATTTTTTTGGATCCGTAGCGTGTTGGAATGATCAGATCTGACGTCCAGCTGTGTAGGTGTGGTCCTCAGCAGCAACACTCAGTTTAACCTTCGAACCCGAGACAGCTGTTCTGACTAGGCTCTGTTGCAGCGGTGCTGGGCTCCAGGCTCATCTCCACCACAGCAAGGTACTGGCGCTGGCAGGGAGGTGGAATATATTATCTCAATGGGGAGCGGGGCAAGGCGACCTGCCAATGTCACTGAAAGAACGCTCTGTGCTGGGAAGGCGGAAATCTTTCTGCTGTCACGGCAAATTGGTGGTATTTTACAGCGTGAGCTCTGCAGGCTGGAGGAGGCTGAGACGTAATCTCTTCAGGTAGGAAACTGATTGCAGGAATGAAACGTCTAAGCAGCGTTTTGTCCTTTTCTTCTCTCTCAGCCTGCAGCGGTGAGACTGTTAGCATCGCCACGTTGAACAGGACAGCCAGAGAAACAAAATCCAAGCATATCTCATGTTTCTACTTCCATGTCTCCTAGACACAAATGATCTCTTCAACACCAAGATGAGACTCAAGGTGTTTTCTCCTGTTTCTCCAACTCAACTCAGGAGAATCAACCACATACCAGATTGTGGTGGAAAAATCACCCAGAAGAAGAAGTCTTTTGTTCAAGAACCTTTATTACAAAAAGGGCCTGAGTTTGTCTCTGCAGAGTACAAGACTGAATAATACATGAAATGCACACAGGTTATATAGTCATGTTGATCTGATGACAACAACAGATCTCCACATGATCTGAAATAAGAGTAATTTAATCTCCTGGATATGAAACCATGAGATCAGAGGAAGATCTCAGAGGAAACTCAACACTGTTGCATCTTCCTGTTGAAGCCACGAGGCCAACAGCCAGTCACATGTCATCCCTCCTCTCTCAGCTGATCCTTCTTGTCTTCTCTACTACTAACCAAGTCTCCTTCTACCCATAATGCCTTGTGTTCTGGGGTGGTTTCCTGTAGCTGGTTGGATCCCATTATGCCCATAATGCCTTGTGTTCTCTTGTTAGAGGACTGAGACGTTTTCAGGCGTCTCGTTGGTTATTTGGTGAGTTTAATGAACCGAACTTAACATGCTGTCTGTGAACGCAGCCTCAAAACGTCAGGATCATGATAACATGGAAGAGGTCTTTGTAGTTTGTAGAGTCCTGAATAACAGAACTGATTCATGGTGAGTTGTGACATTTGAAAGCGTGGGCAGATGCATTGTGGGTGTGAGAACGTCTCCGACCACCCAGATGAGTCACAACAACAAGTTCATCTCTGAAAGCCTCGCACACGTCAGTCTGCAACGCACAGCGCCCTTTAACTTCCTGTATTTGACACACACACACACACACACACACACACACACACACACACACACACACACACACACACACACACACAGACACACACACACACAGTTCCTCATGCTGTGTGGGTTCTGCTAGACCAGAAGAATGAAACCCGTTGTGAAGGCTTCCTCTGACAATCCAGCATTATTCTACTGGTCTGAGGTCAGCTACGGAGCCAGTCAGAAGTCACTGGATATCTGAGACCGGGTCCTGTTGGCTCTCGGGACTGTGACGCGTTTCCAGAAGGTCACAGGTTTGACCCCCATGTACTTGCGTCTTCAGTCTGAACGCGACCGATTCAAAACCTCGCCAAGAGGCGGCTGGTCCAGGACGGGGTCTGGTCCAGGACGGGGTCTGGTCCAGGACGGGGTCTGGTCCAGGACGGGGTCTGGTCCAGGACGGGGTCTGGTGCAAGACTTCCTCCCTGACCCAGAGGAAAGATCTTTTCTTCATCTCCTGAGAAACAGAGGAGATCTCAGTTTAGTCTCATTCTGTGATCTCCTCCATCTGAGATGTTTCTCCTAAAACCCCTGAGGAGCAACGAGGAGACGACAGAGAGAGAGAAAAGATCCTGGAGGCTTCATGAGATCAGTGTGAAGATGCTACCATGTGACATGATGGTCATCAGCTCCTCCTGTCTGGCTGCTGCCTGGTGAAGGAAACATGAAGATGCAGCAGGATTGAGATTTCTCTGAGATCTTCCTCTGATCTCATGGTTTCATATCCAGGAGATTAAATGACTCTTATTCCAGATCATGTGGAGATCTGTTGTTGTGATCAGATCAACATGATCTGATATGTGGTTGATTCTCCTGAGTTGAGTTGGAGAAACAGGAGAAAACACCTTTAGTCTCATCTTGGTGTTAAAGAGATCATTTGTGTCTCAGAGATGAAAGGTAGAAACATGAGATCTCTTCTTGGGTTTTTCTTTCCTATGGAGAGTTTCTACAAAACAGATGGATGTGAAAAACATACACTCAAAGGTTTGAAAGTTAAAATCCTCTTGGAACGCGTCAAAAAACAACAAAAAACTCCTCCATCCAGGAGGAATCATCACATCAGATCCCAGACGCTTCAGGACAGTCAAGATTTCCTCCAAGGTTTGAATGGGTCGTTTTCAGACTGAAGACACAAGCAGCATCTCCCTGTAGATCTCTCCTCAACACACTGAACCAGAATCCTCTGGAGGATGTGGAGTCAGGATGGGAAGTGATGAGGGGAACTATTAATATCGGTACATCAGATCCTAATAGAGACTGGACTACCTGGTCACTGCTTCCACATTGTAACAGGGAAGATTCCCTTCGGTCTCCTTCTGTCTCATTGGTGAAGAGAAATTAGAGTTGAGTCTCCTGAGTAGAGTTGAGTTTTATTCTAAAATGATCTACCCTGAGGAAGTGCTAGACCTCGGGTGATTTCCTAGACAGTGTTTTGAGCAGATCTCTTGCTGCAGTGCATCGTGGGAGGCGGCGGTTTGGCAGCGTTGTGTTCTTACCCAGACATCACGGTTCTCATGCAGCAGGCGGACCGTGAAATCCCAGATTAGTGGCGTTTGTTTTCTCTGCCTCGGGCCGATCCGAGGACCCAGATTCCCTCTTCTGGCCTGATGTGTTTTCTGTTCCAGACTGAGAGGTGGTCTGGCAGGAGGACCGGGTGGACTAGACACCATGTTCTTTACACAGAGGGGTTTCTGAAGGCTGATACTGATATTATTGGGTTGAAGCAGCCAGTAGCTGATATGTTGTGATAATCAATAACAATTTTCATGCCAAAAAGACTTCTCCACTAAAACTAACAATAACCCTACTACTACTACTGCTACTACTACTACTACTACTACTGCTACTAGTACTACTACTGCTACTACTGCTACTACTGCTGCTACTACTACTACTACTACTACTACTACTAATAATAATAAAACATTCATCACACTTGTGTTGAATCTGATCAAAATGTCTCATTAGAATCGATTCAGGTTCAGGGGTTCTCCTAGACAACCAGTGTATTATTGATTAATTCTATAATAAATATGTAATCAAACTGCATCATATCATCATCAACTAGCATCTACCATGCTAACTGGTCTAGCCTACCTGGAAAGTAATATAATTTATCCCCTGTAGGGACATGGTCTTTCCTGCAGGTCAGAGGTCAGCGGGGTGGGTTTGAATCTGGGTCTCTTCAGAATAAAGCTTCACGCTGTGACCAATGAAATAAATGAAATAAAGAACAGAGCCGAGGTGTAAATGATGACGTTTTTATTTTCAGATATGAACACATATGATCCCACTGCTCAGTGGTAGGAACCACACCTCCAAGAACCCAACTCAGTAACTCAGTAACTCCTCACGCTCACCGATATGGACGCTAAAGCTTTGTTCTCTGGGTTTACCACAACAGTGCTCTCTTTGAATAAAGGGTCTCAAAGGTCTCTATCTTTATTATTGCAATGGAGGGCAAAACTAGGACACTTAAACGTTGAATTTGGCTTTTCTGACATGAAACCCGACGGACACGGCACTGGACGGCTCGCCTGGAGACGACACGTCGCACGAGGACGGTTTATTGCAAATCAAAGACCTGAAGGTTGATGCCGAACCCTCCGAACCCTGCAGGACTACTCTGAGGTATTTCAGATCAACACACACACATATACACACACACACACACACACACACACACACACACACACACACACACACACACACACACACACACACACACACACACACACACACACACACACCTCTTGCCATCTGGACAGGTTTCAGCACCAGTACTGCATAATGTTTGATGCTTACAATTTCTTCCAGTCGAAGGAGCTGAGGGTTACTAGTTAGGTGGGTTAGTTGAGAGCTAACTACCCGTCACACAAATTATTTGCATTGTCATGCTCAACGTTTTACACTCCGTGGACGTGGAGGCGATTTCTCCTCTGTGCTTCGTCTGAAACGGGACAACGTAACGCCGCTTTCACGGGAAATCCACCTCGCTGCAATTTGGGTTTTTTCCCTTTTCTTCCTTGAACTGAAAGTTTCCATGGTTGCTAATGTGTTGAGTTTCAAGACCCTTGAAACCTGTTTAAACCCCAATATATATATATACTGTATATAACCCCAAAACAAAAGGAAATACCGATTCTTTCCCTCATTACTGAACAACCTCCCGTTACCTGGGTTTTGCCCCACGACTGATGACGTCATAAGAGGTAAATCATGAGCTGACCAACAGAAGCGCCTCAACCTGCAGCATCATGTGCTTTGTTTCATCGTATTTACTCTCGGGTGATGCGACCGCTGCTAATGCATGATGCGGCTGTAGATTGAATCCATGAAACAGCGACTACAGGCCACGTGGAGCACCGCTGACTGACTCACGATCAGCTTCCTGTTGGTATTGATACGAGTTGCTAGTATGACAGCATGGCGACGTGTCAGACCTGTCACTCAACCATTCTTCAAGTCGTGTTTGTTTGAGAGGGTTACCCCCCCACTACCGCTACCCCCCATCCCCCCATGGCCGTGCACTTAAAGTAACTTACCAAGAAACCTACCAAAGTGAAAATGGTGTCAATAAGAAATAAGCGCAAAATATTGCTTCATGGCATTTTGTGAAAATCATATAAAAATATTGTTTTCTATATTTTACACATATATTTTAGCCTTGGCTTGTAAATTCCCAATGACGTCACATTCTCTAGTCCATAGACAAAAAACACACAACTCTTTCTGCAGAACGACATACTAACCATTTCCTGTACATCGGTATCTAATGTGCAAATCAATAATTTAAGTTGTGTAAAACTCTCAAAGGAATACAAAATCATATTTTACACTTAAATGTACGAGTCTATGAGCCAGTCACATAAAAGGGCCACAGACTGCAATGCTTCGAGTGTTGGGTCGCTGTCTTTGCAGGTAACATCCTTGGCCAGGGGTGCGTTTGTTTTGTGAGACAGCAGGTTGACACACTCCATCCCTAATCCCACTAATCACTTCATATGAAAACAACAACATGAAACCCAAACTAGTCTCATTACACCCTGTAGTCATTTTGTTATTACTTTATTCATCAAAAAGTGCTTTTTTATGCTGGGAGTCACGTTGGGAGTTACTGAGCACATATAGCTCACACAACTAGCAGCTGTGGATGTATATGAGCATCAACTCATGGGGGGTGGGGGGGGGGAGCCAGATTGGGGGGCAATTATTGCTCAAAGAAAAGTGCTGTAGCCACTAACTGATGGTGACTTTATGATCATTGAGATATCTGGTCAACCTAATCGGATATCAATTTTGATATTAACAGCATTAGTTCAAGTAAAGGTGGTTCTTTGACTATAAACCCCATAGAGACGCAGTAAAGGACTCACCTTTACTACATAGAGACGCAGTAAAGGACTCACCTTTACTACATAGAGACGCAGTACAGGTGAGTACGTGTAGTACAGGTGAGTGGCCACCTGGACATATGTCCTGGCCAAAGTTGTTAGCAAACCAAAGAGAGACATTTCCAATCAGACAGTTGTGTCCATTAGACTTGAGACAGGAGTGACAGGAATCAGGACTTTTATTCTGAAGTAGGGTAGATCCGCTATGGCCATGAACCATCCTGTAACCCCCCAACAATGTTTCTTTAACTCATTTCTTCCTGACCAGGTGGGTCGTACCAAGTCTGACCAGGTGGGGGAGACCAGGGGCTATGCAGGTCTGTGCAACTTACCCTCCCTCTCCCTGCGTTTGAGCTCCTCCTTGTAGCAGTAGGAGCAGTAGTTCTCAGTCTCCGGTCGGCCGTAGAAGGAGCAGTTCTCCCTCCTGCACCTCCTCTGCTGGAGGCAGTACATGGTGCCCCTCCCTTTGGTTTTGTCCGCGGTGGTGCTGCTAATGCTGTTGCTCCAGGCCGGAGGCGAATCGGCGTCGGCGAACTCCAGGCAGTCTCGGATCTCACTGGCGTTGAAGCCGTTGGTGTAGGTGTGGGACTTGTGTTCTCCCGGCATGCTGTACGGCTCGGCGGCGGCGCTGCTGCTATTCATGGCGGTGCGAACCCCAGACATGCGGGCTGGGGAGTAGCTCTGGGAGGACAGCGAGCGGTTCTGCTGCGGGTAGGTGGCGCAAGTCTTCAGGGTGCCCACCATGGGCCGGTAAGGCTCCTCATGGAAGGAGGCCGGGGGCGACCCTACATTGACCTCCCGCAGGTGGATGATGCTGGAGCGCTGGATGGGCGGGGTGTGGCTGTAGTGAGCCGACACCGGGATGGGGGCCGAGGGCTGGCCGGGGCCGAGGAGGGGTCTCCTGCTGCAGGGGGAGCTGTGAGGAGAAGGGCTGTGGCGGCCCTGCATCTTGAGTGCCAGATGGGGAGGAATGTGAGGGGTATGGCTTTGAGGGTGTTGCTTGGCAGGGGAGCAGCCATCTTGGGGTGTGGAGGCAGGAGGTGGGGGGATGGGTGGAGGGGTGGGAGTGGAGGTCCTGTCCATCAAACGCTCTCTCTCTCTATCTCTGTCTCGCTCTCTCTCCCTGTTCGAAGCGCTCTCTTGGTCCGGCTTCTTTGCGGACGCCGTGGTAGTCGTCGGCCCGTTGGCGGTCGCGGTGGCTGCTGCTTGTATCGGCTTCCTCTCCGCCTCCTTCCTCTTCTGCTCCTGCTCCTGACTGAAGCGCTCCTGGGCGTTGCTCAGGTAGAAATTGATCATCTCCTCGTGGAACTGGTGCCGGTGGCTGGTGAGGAGCAGCCCGGCGAAGATGAACTTGCGCTCCCCCTGCATGGCGGCTCGCAGGATGTTGAGGCTGAGCTTGACGTCGGTGCTGTATTTCCAGTGCTCCGTCAGGGCCTTGTCCCCCACCAGCCTGGCCAGGAGGCTGCCGCGGTCCCTCTCCAGCAGGGGGGACGGCATCCCGGGCAGCCTCTCCGTCGGCGAGGGGCTGGTCGTTTTCTCAGAAGAGGAGGAGGTGCTGGCCGACTGCCCAGACTCCTCCTTACCTCCTCCTCCTGCCCCAGCTCCGTCCTTCCGTGACTTCGCCTCCTTCTTGCTCTTGGTCTTGCCCTCTCCGTTGTCCATGCTCCGTCCATTCCCACCCGAGTTGGATCGGTTGATCTTGCCGTGGACCAGCCCTCCCAGGCCTCCCATGTTCTTCTTCAGTTTGATGCCCAGCGTCTTGCTGAAGCTGCCCAGCTTGTTGGCCACCGAGTCTGCCCTGGTTTTGTCCTTGTCCTTCCGCTGTTGCTGCCTGTCGGCCTTCTCCTTGGACTCCTGGGCCTTGTCCTTGGAGGAGGCGGCAGAGGAGGAGGCAGCCGCCTTGCCGCTGTTGACGTTGGAGTTGCTGCAGACAGATTCGCGGTCGGAGTCCATGGAGTCGGCCAGAGACTGGACATCCTCGCCCGCCGAGGCCGTGGGAGACTCCGGCATGGCCAGGGGAGCCTTCAGGAGGAGAGGAAGGAAGGTGACAGCAGAGGGGGGAGAAGGAAAGGAGGGAGGAGAAGTTTGGAGAAGAGAGGACAGGAAAGAGGAGATGAGTCTGTCTTGCTAATATCTCTGTTCCCTGATCCCCTCATCTCCTTATGATCCTTGACTTCATCAAAGACACTCTGTTGTTTTTGAACAATAAACTCGACAGCAGAAGTTCTCACCCTTGTTTCTGATGGTATGCGAATCCACGTTACATTCATGTAGCTGTGCAGGAGGTTGAGCTTGGCTTCCAGAGACAGGATTAGGCTGTGGAAGAGAAAACAGTCAGTAAGGCTGACCACATTTTGGACGAACATCCCACCAACTGCACCGTTGCTAAGCGTTTGTTTTGTCTGGCGTACCAAACCCTGGAACCTGACTCGAGAGTTATTTTCATATTGGCTGCATGTTCCAGTGCCAGATCTCCCAGCTGTTTTGGTGCAGCGTGACCTTAAAGGACCTCTGGGCTTGGCTTGGTCGCGGTGTGGCGGTGCTGCCTCTGGCCCGGCGCCTCACCGCCCTGCACTTCCTTCTCATTACCAAATGAATGCAGTGAGGGAAACGACGCCTCAATCACAATCTATGGGAATTAGCAAATTCTAAGACTTCACAAATTAGTGCTCAGCAAAGCTCGTCAGCGCTCGCTTCCTGCCTTTCTTCTGATCAAAGACGCCTCCTCCTCGGCTCCTTGGTCGGAGGCGTTGGGATAATGAGTGTTTGATTAGAGAGGGATCTCCTCTTGCTCCTCCCGGCTGGGAGGAAACGAAGCTTTACAAGCCAGCCACAGCCCTGGAGGCGATATTCAACATACCCTTTCTCTATCTCTCTCTCTCTCTCCCTCTCTCTTTTCACACCACTTCCATCACTGCCAGAAACCACCAACCCCACGTGGAGCCTCAGGGCTGCCCTCCCCCACTCCCCCCTCCCTCCCAATTTAACTCACAATCTCCCTCTGTTAATCTGCTCCCTCTCCCTCTCTCCTCAATATGACTCCCTCTCTCCCTCTCCTCAATACGACTCCCTCTCTCCCTCTCCTCAATACGACTCCCTCTCTCCCTCTCTCCTCATTTCTCTGCTTATCTTACTGATGTGACCAAACCTCCATCTCCCTCGTCTCTTTTATTCTTCTCTCTTTGTTTTTCTTTCTCCTCCATGTCTCGACAGCTCTCTCCTTCTCCTCCTCTCTCCTTTTAATTAACGTGATTAAAATCTGTCTCCTCTACTTTGTGAGCATGGTGGGAACGTTCATCAAAGAGTATAGCTAACTGGTCTGGGAGCTGCTCCGCCCAGAGTGATAAAAAAGACTGGAACTGATTTAAAACACAAATGTAAAATAAATGATCGTACTTTGTTTGTTTTGTTGACAAAATAACAAACTGAATGAAAAATTGAGTGATGAACTTAAGGGGGCATTAAATGATCTATGACTTCTTTCAACCTCTACTGGTCACCAGCAGGAATTGGAACACCGATTGGTGTCCATCCATCCATCCATCCATCCATCCATCCATCCATTCATTTTCTGTCTGTCTGCCTGTGTGTCTGCCTGTCTGTCTGTCTCTCTGCCTGTCTGTCTGTCTGCCTGTGTGTCTGCCTGCCTGTGTGTCTGTCTGTCTGCCTGCCTGTATGTCTGTCTGCCTGTCTGTCTGCCTGTGTGTCTGTCTGTCTGCCTGCCTGTCTGTCTGCCTGTGTGTCTGTCTCTCTGCCTGTGTGTCTGTCTGTCTGTCTGTCTGTCTGCCTGTCTATCTGCCTGTCTGTCTGTCTGCCTACCTGTCTGTCTGTCTGCCTATCTGTCTGTCTGTCTGTCACTCACTTGGCCAGCTTGGTGTTGTCGTTGTCGTCCCGGCTCCAGTCCCAGTCTTTTCCAGGATCGGTGGCGAAGTGCAGCGACAGCAGGCGGTGTTCGGAGTCGGTGAGCGGGATCACCGCTGGAAAACACCAAACAGGAAGTCCTCTTTACACTCACACAGTTTCATATTCTCAGATTTCTTCCTCTGGTATATATTTCTTATATCTCGATATGTTTATGTCTGTGCATACTGAATATATTGTCATATTGTTTTCATGTTGCAGGTCTGCACACACAGGAGGCTCACTGGCCTACAGTAGAACACTGTGGTTGTACTGTGAATGTGAAGCAGGGTGTCACTGAGCCTGTTCAAGAAAGTAAAATAAATCAAAGTATTTGAGAACAAGAGATCAGAAGAGCGGCAAACTTCTAAAACTGATGTATAATTAGTTATTATGGAAGAAGAGAAATCTAATGGATATGAAACAACAAGGCAGATGATCTGGTCGGAGGTTAATCTGGACTTATTCTACTCAACATAACAACATAAGACATCAAGAACCAAAATGAAACAGATAGTTCCAGAAACCCCACTGCCTGCTGGGATTTACACTAATAATGCCTCTGCTGTTTAAAACTTTAATTACAGTAATTACCAACAGCTCGTCACAGAGAGGACGAAGAGCAGACGGTTAACGCTGATGAGTCCTCACAGGAAAGAAAAACAAGAGACATCATGTTTCTACCTGTTATGCTTTTTTAACACCAAGATCAGACTCATTCATGTCTATTCCAGGATGTAGCCATATCCATACCAATATGACCTGACATTGATGATCAGACGATCAATACCATCACATTTGGTTTCTGTCTGTCTTCCACTTTTTACCCAAATACCAAACAAGTCTCTGTCTGTCTTTCTGTCCGTTGTTTCGTTGCCCTCCAACTGACAACATGATGACGACTGATGGAAGATTTACTTGTTGTCGTGGCAACACTGACAGATTCTGATTGGAGAGTTCAATACAAGTCTCATGTAGGTCACATGACTGACACAATGAGACACTGCGGCTGTTTTCTGTTCACACTGATCAGATCTGAGTCTGCAGTGTGAACGGAGCCTCAGTAGTACAGAATCTACTGATACAACACACACACACACACACACACACACACACACACACACACACACACACACACACACACACTGCTCTGTTATCCTCTGGCTAACCCAACCTCCCAGCATGCAGCACGGTGTTTGATTTCAACTTGGACCGACGCCTCGCTGCCTGTTCCCATCAGCACTGACAAACCTGATCCACTCACAGAAAACCTCAACGTGATCAACCTCAACACTTCCTCTACTCTCTCTGATCTCTGGACCTCAACATCATCAACCTCTACCAGCTTTTCCATCTGCTGTTCTCAGGAACAGGAAACGTTACGCCACAGGGTGATCAATACCTACATATTGATCATACTATACCAACATATTGATCCATACTAAGTTAGGTCATGGTTTGGGTCATAGTTAAATCAGGTGACCCAGCTCTCTAACCTCCATGATATTCCAGAACTGCCCAGTGGAAACCCTCCACACAAGCCGACCCTTACCTCTGACCTCCCTGCTGGGGGATCCTCCCTCCCGGGATCAATAGAAGAGAATATTTATGTGATCTATAATCAGTGTTGTAACAGGAGTCCAGATCAGATCAGATCAGATGAATCTATCAATGATCAATATCCTTCACTGCGTCTGACGTCTTCCTTTCAGCTCTTATCTCTCTTAGTCTTCATGTTCCCATTACCGCCACCAGCTAGCAGCTAACAACCACCAGCTAACAACCACCAGCTAGCAGCTAACAACCACCAGCTAACAACCACCAGCTAGCAGCCACCAGCTAGCAGCTAACAACCACCAGCTAGCAGTCACCAGCTAACAGCCACCAGCCAACAGCTACCAGCTAACAACCACCAGCTAGCAGCTAACAACCACCAGCTAACAACCACCAGCTAGCAGCTAACAACCACCAGCTAACAACCACCAGCTAGCAGCCACCAGCTAGCAGCTAACAACCACCAGCTAGCAGTCACCAGCTAACAGCCACCAGCTAGCAGCCACCAGCTAACAGCTACCAGCTAACAACCACCAGCTAGCAGCTAACAACCACCAGCTAGCAGCTAACAACCACCAGCTAACAACCACCAGCTAGCAGCCACCAGCTAACAGCCACCAGCTAGCAGCCACCAGCTAGCTAGCGTGTCTGTTTGTTAGACTCCCTGACATGAATCACAACGGGAAACAAATTGATTCATTTTCTGAAGAACTTTAAACTGTTGATGAGGATGAAATTTGAAACCAACTGCTGACTAACATCATTCACTTGAAGAATCTTCCCTGATCTGGAAGCTGGTCGGCCTCAAGTGAAAGCAGAAGCTGAGGACGGAACAAGACTGTGAGGTCTGACTCAAACCGCCTGACCACTAAACCACCGGTTACATCAAACCAAAACCGACCGGATGGACGAGAACCACGTCAGCTTCACGACATCATCTGTCTGATTGACAGGGGACTCGGGTACAACCTCGTGGTCCAGGTCTAACCGATGAGAAACTACATTTAATCTGGATTTGAACTGTAAGTGAAGATCACACGACATCCAGATGAATCAAAACCAGATCAGGTGCAGGTGTAAACTCGACAGAAAGCGTCTCCAGTCCACATTGAGACAGAATCAGGACTAAACCTCCAGATCCAACCAGGAAGACACGAATCAAACCGCCTTCAGGAACGAGACGAGGAGTTCACTGTCAGTTTTAAAGCACAGAAATCAAAAATCGAGAGGAAATGGTGTGTATGGGGTAGAGGAATCTGATCTCACTGTGGTAATCCAACTACATCAGATCTAAACCAGAGATCAGATTCCATGTTGGTTTATTAAGTCAAGTTAGATTCAGTGTCAGATCTGCATCACCAAGACTTCAAGATGATGTGATGTGTTCTGTGTGCAGAAGGTTTTCACAGACAAGCCTGCCCCCTGCTGGAGGAAACACTGCGGTGCCTCAGTGTACCTGCAGGTTTCTGAAAGCCACATTTAAGACTTTTAAAGACCTTTTTAACGCTAGCTGGAGGTAAAGTTAAGACCTATTCAGCAACGTGAATCTGTCAAAAACAAAAAGTTCTGAAACTAGAAAATGTCAGGTTAAGAAAAAGGACAATAGGAAATTAATGTTGTGGCATCGTGTCCAGTTACATTACTCAAACCAATCCAGGAGAAAGACGTCACAGTACTGGACACACTGTTTGATTGACAGGTGATCTCTGGGAAGAGCAGTGAGGAACACCACAGTGAGGAACACCACAGTGAGGGACACCACAGTGAAGAACACCACAGTGAAGAACACCACAGTGAGGAACACCACAGTGAAGAACACCACAGTGAGGGACACCACAGTGAAGAACACCACGGTGAGGGACACCACAGTGAGGAACACCACAGAGAAGGACACCACAGTGAGGAACTGCACAGTGAAGGACACCACAGTGAGGAACACCACGGTGAAGGACACCACAGTGAGGAACACCACAGTGAGGAACACCACAGTGAAGAACACCACAGTGAAGAACACCACAGTGAAGAACACCACAGTGAGGAACACCACAGTGAAGAACACCACGGTGAGGGACACCACAGTGAGGAACACCACAGAGAAGGACACCACAGTGAGGAACACCACAGTGAGGAACACCACAGTGAGGAACACCACAGTGAAGAACACCACAGTGAGGAACACCACAGTGAGAAACACCACGGTGAAGGACACCACAGTGAGGAACACCACAGTGAGGAACACCACGGTGAAGGACACCACAGTGAGGAACTGCACAGTGAAGGACACCACAGTGAAGGACACCACAGTGAGAAACACCACGGTGAAGGACACCACAGTGAGGGACACCACAGTGAGGAACACCACAGTGAGGAACACCACAGTGAAGGACACCACAGTGAGGAACACCACAGTGAGGAACACCACAGTGAAGAACACCACAGTGAGGAACACCACAGTGAGGAACACCACGGTGAAGGACACCACAGTGAGGAACACCACAGTGAGGAACACCACGGTGAAGGACACCACAGTGAGGAACTGCACAGTGAAGGACACCACAGTGAAGGACACCACAGTGAGGAACACCACAGTGAGAAACACCACGGTGAAGGACACCACAGTGAGGGACACCACAGTGAGGAACACCACAGTGAGGAACACCACAGTGAAGGACACCACAGTGAGGAACACCACAGTGAAGAACAGATCACCAGGTTAAACCCCACCTTGCTCTCGGTGCTGGTCCTTCTGCTCCATGGAGACGAGGGCGGAGAAGTGAGCCTGGTCGTAGGCCAGGACCAGGGGGGAGCAGTGGCAGCGGGTGGGGAGAACCTCCAGAGGAAGATACAGACCTCCGAACGGGATGGGGGCAAAGGCTGGAGGAGAGAGGGATGGAGGAGGGAGGGATGGAGAAGAGAGGGATAGAGAGGGGTGGAGGAGAGAGGGGTGGAGAAGAGAGGGATGGAGGAGGGAGGGATGGAGAAGAGAGGGATAGAGAGGGGTGGAGAAGAGAGGGGTGGAGGGGAGAAGGTGGAGAAGAGAGGGGTGGAGGAGGGAGGGGTGGAGAAGAGAGGGGTGGAGGAGGAGGGGTGGAGGAGAGAGGGATAGAGAGGGGCAGAGGAGGGAGGGGTGGAGGAGAGAGGGATGGAGGGAAGGTCAGAGGTCATTGGAGCACATCCTTATTTATTTGTTTATATATTAAAAAAATGCACTTTGGTTGGTTCTGCACTCTAGTGACTAGTAGTTCTATATCAACCATGTTGATGTGATGTAATGTAGTGTAGTGTAGTGTAGTGTAGTGTAGTGTAATGTAATGTAGTGTAGTTTAATGTAGTGTAGTGTAGTGTAATGTAGTGTAGTTTAATGTAGTGTAGTGTAGTGTAATGTAATGTAGTGTAATGTAGTGTAGTGTAATGTAGTGTAGTGTAGTGTAGTGTAGTGCAATGTAGTGTAGTGTAATGTAATGTAGTGTAGTTTAATGTAGCGTAGTGTAGTGTAATGTAGTGTAGTGTAGTGTAGTGTAGTGTAGTGCAATGTAGTGTAGTGTAATGTAATGTAGTGTAGTGTAGTGTAGTGTAGTGCAGTGTAATGTAGTGTAGTGTAGTGTAATGTAGTGTAGTGTAGTGTAATATAATGTAGTGTAGTGTAGTGTAATGTAGTGTAATGTAGTGTAGTGTTATGTAATGTAGTGTGGTGTAGTGTAATGTAGTTTAATGTAGTGTAGTGTAATGTAGTGTAGTGTAATGTAATGTCTTGTAGTGTAGTGTAATGTAGTGTAGTTTAATGTAGTGTAGTGTAGTGTAGTGTAGTGTAGTGCAATGTAGTGTAGTGTAATGTAATGTAGTGTAGTGTAGTGTAGTGTAGTGTAATGTAGTGTAATGTAGTGTAATGTAGTGTAGTGTTATGTAATGTAGTGTAGTGTAGTGTAGTGTAGTGTAGTGCAGTGTAATGTAGTGTAGTGTAGTGTAATATAATGTAGTGTAGTGTAGTGTAATGTAGTGTAATGTAGTGTAGTGTTATGTAATGTAGTGTGGTGTAGTGTAATGTAGTTTAATGTAGTGTAGTGTAATGTAGTGTAGTGTAATGTAGTGTAGTGTAATGTAATGTCTTGTAGGGTTAGGGACTGAGGTCCTTTGGAGTACGCAGGCCCCTGCTACGGACCTTCTATGACTCTGTGGTAGCCTCTGCTATTCACTACGCTGTGGTCTGCTGGGGAGCGGGCAGCACTGACCGGGACAGGAAGAGACTGAACAAGCTGGTCAGGAGGGCCAGCTCTGTCCTGGGCTGCCCACTGCCCTCTGTGGAGGAGGTGGGTGAGAGGAGGATGTTAGCCAAGCTGACCTCCATCAGGGACAACACCTCTCACCCACTGCATCAGACAGTGGAGGCCCTGAGCAGCTCCTTCAGCGGCAGACTCCGTCACCCTCAGTGTAGGAAGGAGCTACCGCAGGTCCTTCATCCCCACCGCTGTTAGGCTGTTCAACCCAACAGTCTAGTCCTCATCTTTTCCTCTCTTATATAGAACTGTGCAATACCCCCCCCCCAACTACCAGTCAATCATCTCCCCCTCCACCACCTTGTAAATATATTTAATATTTAATTTGTTAATACTACTTGTTTATCTGTTTGCTTTTTCTTATGGCACTCTATTGTTTGCACACTTGTTTTTTTTTTTGCACTATATTGTATATTGTATATTCTATTCTATTCTATATTCTGTTTTTCTATTGTTGTGAGCTGCTGTAACGTGAATTTCCCCACGGCGGGATTAATAAAGTCTCTCTTATCTTATCTTATCTTAGTGTAGTGTAATGTAGTGTAGTTTAATGTAGTGTAGTGTAGTGTAATGTAATGTAATGTAGTGTAGTGTAATGTAGTGTAGTGTAATGTAGTGTAATGTAATGTCTTGTAGTGTAGTGTAATGTAATGTAAGTAGTGTAATGTAATGTAATGTAGTGTAGTGTAATGTAGTGTAGTGTAATGTAGTGTACTGTAGTGTAATATAGTGTAGTGTAAGGATGTAATGTAGTGTAATGTAGTTTAATGTAAAGTAGTGTAATGTAGTTTAATGTATGTGATGTAATGTAATGTAATGTAGTTTAATGTAATGTGATGTAATGTAGTGTAATGTAGTGTAGTGTAATGTGATGTAATGTAGTGTAATGTAGTGTAGTGTAATGTGATGTAGTGTAGTGTAATGTAGTTTAATGTAATGTGATGTAATGTAATGTAATATAGTGTAGTGTAATGTGATGTAATGTAGTGTAATGTAGTTTAATGTAATGTAGTGTAATGTAGTTTAATGTAATGTGATGTAATGTAAGAGTGTAATGTAGTGTAATGTAATGTAATGTAATGTGTTTAATGTAATGTAGTGTAATGTAATGTAGTGTAATGTAATGTAGTTTAATGTAATGTAGTGTAATGTAATGTAGTGTAATGTAATGTAGTTTAATGTAATGTGATGTAATGTAATGTAGTGTAATGTAATGTAGTTTAATGTAATGTGATGTAATGTAATGTAGTGTAATGTAGTTTAATGTAATGTGATGTAATGTAAGTAGTGTAATGTAATGTAATGTAGTGTAATGTAGTTTAATGTAATGTGAATGTAATGTAGTGTAATGTAGTTTAATGTAATGTGATGTAATGTAATGTAGTGTAATGTAGTTTAATGTAATGTAATGTAATGTAGTGTAATGTAGTTTAATGTGATGTAATGTAATGTAGTGTAATGTATGTAGTGTAATGTAGTTTAATGTGATGTAGTGTAATGTAGTTAATGTAATGTAGTGTAATGTAGTTTAATGTAATGTGAATGTAATGTAGTGTAATGTAGTTTAATGTAATGTGATGTAATGTAATGTAGTGTAATGTAGTTTAATGTAATGTAGTGTAATGTAGTTTAATGTAATGTGATGTAATGTAATGTAGTGTAATGTAGTTTAATGTAATGTAATGTAGTGTAATGTAGTTTAATGTAATGTAGTGTAATGTAGTTTAATGTAATGTGATGTAATGTAATGTAGTGTAATGTAATGTAGTGTAATGTAGTTTAATGTGATGTAGTGTAATGTAGTTTAATGTAATGTGATGTAATGTAATGTGATGTAATGTAATGTAGTGTAATGTAATGTAGTGTAATGTAGTTTAATGTAATGTGATGTAATGTAATGTAGTGTAATGTAATGTAGTGTAATGTAATGTAATGTAATGTAGTGTAATGTAGTTTAATGTAATGTGATGTATTGTAATGTAGTGTAATGTAATGTAGTGTAATGTAGTTTAATGTGATGTGGAGTGACTCTACGGGACGCTCTGCTCTGCTGCAGCATCACTTCCTGGTTCTGAGACGACGAGGTTTACAGTCTGGTGCTTTATCTATTGTTTTACGTCATTTTATTATTATTTCTTGTATTATTGTTTCCTGTCTTGTCATTGCTTTTACTGATTTGATGTAAAGCACTTTGAAAAGTGTTAAATAAATAAAGTTTATTATGTGTGGTTTTGATCATCAGGTGCATCAGTGTCTCATATACGAGAGATAAACCAGCGTGTGTCCTTGACATACTAAGAAGCATCATAACTAACTACTGTCACAGAGCAGAGCAGTCTGGGAGCAGCGTTGAGTTAAACCTGAGAGCATGACTCAGCGCTTTACACAATACGCGTCACGATGCTGCAAGCTGGAATTCACTGAAACATCAACGTCAAGATGTTCAATGCTGCAAACTTGTGCTCTTAATTTCCTGTTCTCCGATACTAACGAGGTAAATCTGATGAATCTGTTCGTCATCACACGGCGTGATGCGTTACCATGACGCAGGTCCTCCGCACCGCAACGCTGCAGGAGGGGCAGCGATGGGAAATTTCATCAGTGAAAACGTACTACGGTGCTGTACAGTGGCTCAGTAGGGAGGAGGTGTGTGTGTGTGTGTGTGTGTGTGTGTGAGAGTGTGTGTGTGTGTGTGTGTGAGTGTGTGTGTGTGTGTGTGTGTGTGTGTGTGTGAGTGTGTGTGTGTGTGACTCACCCTCCCCCCCTGAGTCCCTCAGCATGGTGTCGGCCACCACCACGATGGGTCTCCTCAGGACGTGAGCCAGGACGAACACATGGAACTCCTCCAGGCTTTCATACACCGGGTCCTCCGAGTCCACCCTGCACACACACACACACACACACACACACACAGAGTTTCCTGGTTCAAATCCCTCGACTGGCTGGGAAAAAGTGGGCGGGGAAAGTGAATGAGTGACACTCTGACCAGGAGCCCTTGAGCAAGGCAGGAGAAGACTGTAGTGGTGGAAACTGTAATCCCTTATTGACTTTTTTCACAGGGAGCTCAGAGGTCAGAGGTCAGAGGTCAGGGTCTGGAGCTGGTTCAGTGTCTTGCTCAAGGACCCTTCAGCAGGGAGGATGCTTGCCGTTGAAGGACTTCTCCGCCCCGTCTCTAGGGCCGACGGAGGTAAGAAGGGTGTGGGGCTAAGATAAAGGGGGTGGAGCTAAGAGAAGGGGTGGAGCTAAGAGAAGGGGGTGGAGCTAAGAGAAGCTTACACACCGCTATGGAGGTTTTCATTGGACTTTAATATCCAAGACAATAGTACCACTAGTATCCACTAACAATACTTTGACTTGTGTCTTGTGAAATACATTTGAATGACTATCGCCACCTACTGGCTGGAACTGGTACACGCCTGTTTTGTTACGTTTCTGCTGCGGGACAAAAATCCACAAATAAATCGGGAGGATTTCGATTTCGACATTTCGATCTATTAGTGAAAAGTATTTGTCCTGCATGAGTTCTGCAAGTCACTGACATGTATTTGGATGTAGTGAAAGTATTGTTGTGGATACTGAAACATCAGGAGGGTCTCCGGTGGTCACGGATGGTAAAGTCCAATAGAACTCGCTTTGAGTTTCAGTAGGGAACAAATGGGTCTGAAGAGAGGGAGACAAGGAAAGGAACCAAGGAAAGGAACCAAGTTGTCAGATTTAGTACGTTGTTACTGAACAGCAGCCTCAACAAGCACCTGGTTAGCAGGACTAGTTGAAACATCTGGTTAGCAGGACTAGTTAGAGCATCAGGACTAGTGAAAGGACCCTGGTAGACTCGGGGGTTAACTCGTGGATAAATCCGACCCAGTTTGTGTGTGAATCCAAATGGACTCCAGCCGTTGGTCTTAGTTGGTTTATGTAACCAGGGAGGATTATCACTGGCTGTTCCAGTCTGGGGTTGACCCCCCCGCCCCCCAGCAGCCACACCAGACAGGACCTTCTACCCACAATCCCCCTGGAGAATGTCTTGGTGTCATGGTTTCTATGCTACCGTCACCAACTCAACGTTTTCTACTACGTACATGAGAATAAAAAAAACAACAACAGGACAACATAAGGGAGATGAGATACTAGCTCCCTGGTTACCACACAAGTTGGCATGGCAACGGGACTCAACAGCACAGTTGGAACGAGTCTCTGACCAATCAGGTCGCTTGGCTGAAAGTCGCAGTTGTATAATCCATATGACATCGACGGGAACAACCAGAGTGCAGTGTGTGTGTGTGTGTGTGTGTGTGTGTGTGTGTGTGTGTGTGTGTGTGTGTGTGTGACTCACCCTCCACTAGTGTTGTTGTTCTTGCTGCTGTGTGTTCGCGGTTCGCTCGACGCCAGCTTCAACAGTTCACTCCACTCCCTCTCCCACTCCTCCTCTGTGTACACCAGCCCTGACTGGACACACACACACACACACACACACACACACACACACACACACACACACACACACACACACACACACACACACACACACACACACACACACACACACACACACAAAATAAAAGCTTTGTCCCGATGGAGGACCTCTACTAGTGACAGAGGAAAGTCTGAGTGGATTTAGTGATGATGGTTACCGTGGTTACCGTGTACCTGGAGGCAGGTGGGAACGATGCTAATAAGAGGTTTTCACACCCTCCAACACAACCTGAGGTGTTTGTCGTGCTGCGTTCACTGACCCTAACCCTGTCCTGCAGCGACGGAGGAGCACACCAGACCCGCTTCAGGACAGGGTTAGGGTCAGTGAACGCAGCACGACAAACACCTCACGACTCAAAAAGCTGCGATGTTCATAGTATTATATTATATTATATTATATTATATTATATTATATTATATTATCATCTGTACTTGAACTGAAGGGTTGAATGGACACAAACTCAACACCACCACGATGCAAAGTATAAAATATATTAGCAAACAAAAAGATTTATAAAGAGAAAGACGAAACTCACAGGATGCTCCTGAAGTGTTCACTTTATTAACTTAACTAAAAAACTGTAAATAAAACAGTTTGTAACTTTATTCCAAACCTGTAATCATGAATCTGTGGTGTGTGTGTGTGTGTGTGTGTGTGTGTGTGTGTGTGTGTGTGTGTGCAGACACTGACCTCCTTATTCTGTTGGGTCTGCTGCCACCTCCACCTCCTCTTCAGCGCCTCCCTCTCTGCTCCACTCTTCATCATGGCGTACAGGGACTTCCTCAGCACCAGGTCTCTGTCATGGAAACCCCACATCCCTGCAGCGCGCACACACACACACACACACACACACACACACACACACACACACACACACACACAGAGTAATTATCAGCAAACCCCAAACTCTACATTGTCAACATGATTAATGCCTGGTGAATCGACACCACACCACTCTAGGGAAGGTGTGTGTGTGTGTGTGTGTGTGTGTGCGCATGCGTGCATGCACGTGCGTGTGTGTCTGTATGAGGGGATTCCAAATGTGCTGAGAGGAACGTTTCCTCTCCACCCTGAACGCATCACTCCCAGAATTCCCCAAAAAGTGACCTGATTGTTTCAGCTGCTTCCTGTTTGGTTTCTGCCTGTCTGTCTGTCTGTCTGTCTGTCTGTCTGCCTGCCTGCCTGCCTGCCTGCCTGCCTGCCTGCCTGCCTGCCTGCCTGCCTGCCTGCCTGCCTGCCTGCCTGTCTGCCTGTCTGCCTGCCTGTCTGTCTCACCCAGTGATGCAGCGTGCAGCAGACAGTTGCCGTCGCCGGTCGTTGCCAGGGGGAGGAGCTTCTTACAGCTGGAGCACATGGTGGACCACCAGTTCAGACGACCTGCGCACACACGCGCGCACACACACACACACACACACACACACACACACACACACACACACACACACACACACACACATATATATGCACACGTATGAGAAACCAGGTCTCACTCTCCCAGAGCAACACAACAGAAAGTCTCTAGAGGAGAGAGACAGTCACGTGTGTGTGTGTGTGTGTGTGTGTGTGTGTGTGTGTGTGTGTGAGTGTGTGAGTGTGTGAGTGTGTGTGTGTGTGTGTGTGTGTGTGCTAGCAGGGGACTAGCTTAGCTTCCTGTCCCATGAGATTTTCACGAGTACTTTTCTGTGAATTTATCTGGACAAAATAATGGAAACACCACACGGGAAAGGACTTTTACTTTGAAGTAGCTGCGTCACATGAAACCTGAACCCTGCTAAGACTGACCGGCCTGCTCCAGAGCCACCATGGTGGACTGCTCGATGAGGTCGCGCTCGATGAAGCTCCTGAAGTCCTCGCTGTAGACGCTGAGGTCCGGCAGCTGGAAGGTGTAGATGGGCATCTCCACAGGAAACTGGTCACTGCTGACATCACTGGCCACATGGGAACGAGCCAGAGACACGATGGCAGAACTGGCGTGGGAGATCCCTCGAGACAGACGCTTCTCTGGGGGGAGGGAGGGAGGAAGAGGAGGAGGAGGAGGAGGAGGAGGAGGGAGGAGCGAGGAAGAGTGGGGGCAGGAGAAGAGAGGGAGGAAGAGGAGGAGGAGGAGGAGGAGGGAGGAAGAGGAGGAGGAGGAGGGAGCAAGAGGAGGAGGAGGAGGAGGGAGGAAGAGGAGGAGGAGGAGGAGGAGGAAGAGGAGGAGGAGGAGGAGGAGGGAGGAAGAGGAAGAGGAGGAGGAGGAGAAGGGAGGAAGAGGTCGTATTCAGACATCAGTAACAGGCCAGAGCATCTTAGATCAGCAGTGTGACTGGATGGACAATAGAACATAATAGACTAGAATAGAACATAATAGACTAGAATAGAACATAATGGACTAGAATAGAACATAATAGACTAGAATAGAACATAATAGACTAGAATAGAACATAATAGACTAGAGCTCCGCCCCCACCTTGTGCACTGTCGTCCTGCCGTGCGGCGGGTCGCTCCACCTTGCCGGTGGGTGGGGGGGGGCTGGGCTCCGGTTGCCGGTAGTAACGGCCCTCGTTGAAGACGTGAGGCAGGTTGGTGTGGACCTGACGGAGCTGGTCGTAGTCGCCCAGCGCCGCGGTCAGGTCCCAGTTCTTACCTGGACACACGCACACGCACACGCACACGCACACGCACACGCACACGCACACGCACACTGATTAACACACACACTAATAACAACTAACCGATGGTCGATGCACATGACTCCATCTGGATCAGAGTACAAGCTGCTGACCAGGTGACCAGAGTGCTCAGTACTCAACACTCTCACCCGCTAATGAGCAGGTAAGAGTTTGGCGTCTTGGCTGCTGATTGGCTCACTGGTTGTTGTTGGGATTGACCTGCGACCTGTTTCGTCCACGCTGACGCCCTCGTCCTCAAACTCCTCCCCTTTGGACGAGGAGCAGAGAGGAGGAGCCTCGTGAAGTCATCACATGATCTACTCAACTGATGGTTTCATTACATTGACCCATTTAGACAAGTTAGGTTATCAGAGACTGGTCAGCTCCCAGTAGAACCAGTAGAGACTGGTTGTGCTGGTCAGCTCCCAGTGGAACCAGTAGAGACTGGTTGTGCTGGTCAGCTCCCAGTGGAACCAGTAGAGACTGGTTGTGCTGGTCAGCTCCCAGTGGAACCAGTAGAGACTCTGCTCGCTGCAGTACCAGAGGAGATCTGTTTGAAGCTTACAACTGAAATATGAGCGTTGAGGTATTAAATGTTTGTGAAATAAAAAGTGCGTTGCTGAATCTCGGCGGACGCTGACAGACACCGGGCGATGCATCTGACACTGTCGCCGTAGTAACGTCCAGATGCTCGGCTCTCTGGTTTCCACTCGTAAGCATCTTTCTTCTATCGCTCCGACCGACGCAGCGATAATATCAGGAGGGCAGTTTTACTGTGTTGAGTGTTGAGTACCGTCTGCAGCTCCAAAGGCCCTGTGATAAAGGCTCTGTAGTTCCCAGCAGCCACGGCTGGAGGCCTCGCCATATAACCAGATACTGTAGGTCGGTAACGTTATCAGTAAATATGATTTTAATAATAATAATAACTTTTATTTATACTTTTCACTTTTCAAAGCACAATTACAAAGCATACAAACACAGAATCAACAGGAAAAACACTAAAAACAACAAATATAACAGTAACAAATATAAAAGCAGAGAAGAGTCATGAAGTCATGATGGAGGTTAAAGGTCATTACATGAAAGAGATCCTCTGGCAGACAGAACCGATCACCTTGTCCAACTATTTCTAATTTGGTTTCATTTAGTTGTAGAAGTTTCGGTGTCTGAACTCTTGGAGTGTCAGATACAGCTGAGAGTCGTCAGCATAACAGGGAACACTGATGTTTGGATAACATGAGAATGGAGAACAAGAGAATGATCCATATGAACTGCGTCTTCCATACTGTCGAGACACAACGTCCTGAGTTCATGAATGCGATCAGCTTTTAAGAGCTGACCTCCAACATGGCTGCCAGAAGGCGTCAACAACAGCCTCTATGTCTTTTATGTCTTCCCTGATGAACAGTGAACAGGGGAGTTATCAGCAGGTGGAACACCTGACCAATCAGATTGCTCGTCTGAAACTGACCTGTGGAGGCGTTTTCTCACACTAACCTTCAAATCATTCAAATCTAATTACCCATAATTCCTTGTGAGTGAAGAACAAAGGAAACACCTCGTTCTGCTTCCTGGTCTAAAACGCTGTTGAAGAAAGATCTGGACTGATAACATGAAGAAACATGAGGGAGAGACAGAACCTGTCTGTCTGTCTGTCTGTCTGCTTGTCCTACTGTCTACCTGTCTGTCTGTCTGTCTCTCTGTCTGTCTGCCCTACTGTCTACCTGTCTGTCTGTCTACCTGTCTGTCTGTCTGTCCTACTGTCTACCTGTCTGTCTGTCTGTCTGTCTGTCTGTCTGTCTGTTTCATTCAGCTCTCTCTCCCTGTATCTGGAGCAGCGGTTGCCATGGTGACCACACAGTGTCCTTGACTGCTGAGTGGCAGCTGGCTTCACCAGGGAGGGAGAGAGAGAGAGAGAGAGAGAGAGAGGAGAGAGAGGAGAGAGAGAGGGAGGGGGAGAGAGAGAGAGAGAGAGAGAGAGAGAGAGAGGGAGGGAGGGGGAGAGAGAGAGAGAGAGAGGGAGGGAGGGGGAGAGAGAGAGAGAGAGAGAGAGAGAGAGAGAGAGAGAGAGAGAGACAGATAGAGAGAGAGGGAGGGAGGGGGAGAGAGAGAGAGAGAGAGAGAGAGAGGGAGGGAGGGGGAGAGAGAGAGAGAGAGAGAGAGAGAGGGAGGGAGGGGGAGAGAGACAGAGAGAGAGAGAGGGAGGGAGGGGGAGAGAGACAAAGAGAGAGAGAGAGAGAGAGAGAGGGAGGGGGAGAGAGACAAAGAGAGAGAGAGAGAGAGAGAGAGAGAGAGAGAGAGAGAGAGAGAGAGAGAGGGAGAGAGAGAGAGAGAGGGAGGGGAGAGAGACAAAGAGAGAGAGAGAGAGAGAGAGAGAGAGAGAGAGAGACATTGACGTCAGAGGAGTCAACAGACAGTCGTGGGATTCACAGAATGTTCTATTCTGTTCTATCATACTTTTCTTTCCTTGTTCCATCGGTTCAGTGTTTCTCCTGTCAGTCTCATTCACTGAAGACTGAAGCGATGTCTCAACAAACGTTTTGAACGCAACTTCAAAATATGTGAACGCCTGCAGAGGCTGCTGGGACGGGATCCACTGGATCAGCTGATCTCTGACGACTGGATCAACTCCAGAGAAGCACATGGAGCACGAGCAGAGAAAATAAAGACGATGAACTGAGCGCCTACCGACCTGACCTTTGACCTTCAGTACTGAGAGTGCTGGTCTTGAAGATGAGTCAAACAGAAGATCATAAAGCTACTGAGGCTCTGATTGGTCCACCTGGCCAAAATATTTGACTGTCCAATAGAAAGTTTTCAAATCGTCATGTGAGTAAATTTAGACTTCATTTCAAACTCTTGTACAACGTCTTCAGTCCTGGTCTTCATCTCTCTCTCTGGTTTCTCAGACCTGCTGTGTGCAGAGCAGCGTAACAGGCAGCCAATCGGGAGCCTGGTTAATACACAGCCATTGTTTTGCTGTGATTTGATTGGCTGAGGGTCAGAGAGAGAGACTACGGTGGCCAGCAGGGACAAAGTTTGAGAACAGGAGAAAAACAACGCCTGAAAATAACCGAGACGTTCAAATGGTGTCAGTGGTCAGGGTGGAGATGAGTCTGATTCATCTGATTCATCTGATTCATCTGATTCATCTGATTCATCTGATTCATCTCTCACTGATTCATCTTCTCAACGAACAACAAATAAATATCAAGAACAGGAAGTAAGAAAGCTATGATGGGAAAGAGAGAGAGAGGGAGTTCAGGAGAAACAGGGAGGTGTTGTGTCGCTGCTACAGTGAGTGTGTGTGTGTGTGTGTGTGTGAGTGTGTGTGTGTGTGTGTGTGTGTGTGTGTGTTGTTGAGGTAAAACCATCAAGCGTTATATAACTCGGAGCCCCACATGGCTGAGCCACCTATGGAGGGAATGTGAAATACTGCTGCAATTTCATATGCTGAGCTGTTGAAAGTAGGGCACACACACACACACACACACACACACACACACACACACACACACACACACACACACACACACACACACACACACACACACACACACACACACACACACACACACACACACACACACAAAATGCTGTGGGTGGAGTTAACTGTTGAAGTGCCGTGTGTTTTTGAACCTTTACTGAGTGTGTATCCTCTCTATCAGCAACCTGCTGACCTATATCCATACAGTTACCAGTCTCTACTGGTTCTACTGGGAGCTGACCAGTACAACCAGTACAACTCATTCTCTTTCCCTGCCCGGGTCCGAACCAGCGACCTCACCTCTCACCTCCAGTGGTTCTTAACCAGGCATCATGAAGGTCCAAGAGTCGCCAGGCAGAACTACATCACAGTAGGGGAACAAGGAAGGGCAGAAATCTGATTGGCTGTTGGCGGCCGATGATTGCGAAATGTTCAGAGCAGTAGTCAAGGTCACACTGACCTTCAGTGTTTCCTCAGGCGGTTTACTGGTCTCCACAGGCGTTTGTCTGATGCTCTTATCCAATGAGACGTCCAATGAGGTCAAAGGTAGAATAAGCTTCAATAAGCTTTAAATCCTCCAACATTACAAACAACCAATAGTAAGGAGGTCAAGGGTCAGAGGTCACAGCCAGACAAGAGATGGAACACAATATTCTTGTGAATGATCGTGATATTTCTGAGTTATGCCATCATGTGGTTGATGAGCTGCAGCCTGCAGGCTGAGAAGGTCACGGTCTGCTTTAGTAAACACAGAACAGGACCGACCCCAAACACTGAACCTGGGACAGCCACAACACTGAGCCGAGACGCTCAGCCAATCAGAACTCATGTAACACTAGCCTGTAGTCAGCTCAGCCAATCAGAACTCATGTAACACTAGCCTGTAGTCAGCTCAGCCAATCAGAACTCACGTAACACTTGACTAGGATAGGACAGCATTGTATTTTCAACCACAGTAGTTTCCGCTGTAGTTTGTTCCTGACACATCAGTGGCATTCTGGGTAGGAGAGTCCCAAGAGCCTGTCGTCAGCTCAGCCAATCAGAAACCCTATTAATGAAGTGATCCACTATTGATCCCTGTAGTGGAATTGTCTTTACTCTTGACCCCTCCACAGGGAGGTCATTCATGGTCTGGAGCTGGTCCAGACCAGTACAGTCTGGTCCGGTCCGGTCTAGTCTAGTCTAGTCTAGTCTAGTCCATTCAGTCCAGTCCAGTCCAGTCCAGTCCAGTCCAGTCCAGTCAGTCCAGTCTAGTCTAGTCTAGTCTAGTCTAGTCCATTCAGTCCAGTCCAGTTAGTCCAGTCCAGTCCAGTCCAGTCCAGTCTAGTCTAGTCCAGTCTAGTCCAGTCTAGTCCAGTCCAGTCAGTCCAGTCCAGTCCAGTCCAGTCCAGTCCAGTCCAGTCAGTCTAGTCTAGTCTAGTCTAGTCCAGTAATAACAGAGCTGGTGGTCTTACCTTCCAGCAGGTCTCGTGCCAGACCAGGCTCAGCCCCGGTGGAGCGAACAAAGTCCGACAGCACGGCGTCCATGTCCAGGGTCATGTGGTCATGGGGGTGGGCCACCCAGGCCACCGCCGTCACCTTAGTCGACGCCAGCCTGCCGGCTTCAAGCTCGCATCTGACAGAGAGACAGAGAACCAGTCAGACCACTTTGAGTCACCTAGTTAGAGAAGCAACCAGAAGATCGAATCCTCCCTCAGCCCCTGAGCAAGGCACTAGACGCCCGATAGTCCCGGCTGCTCGGCACAAGGTGCTGGGCATACTGGGCAGCTCCCAGTCTGACTGGGTGGATGTGAAGCAGGGCGGAGCTGGAAAACAGCCTGGAGCTCCGTCAACGCTACCTGGAGAAATAAAGGTTGAGCTCAGCACAGTGTGATTATGTCACAACATTACGCTGGTCTTTGGGATCCTCTCTTGTTTACTGCTCAGCTGTGGGACTGAAATGTGCTGAACAGAGCAACTATGGAGGAGGAGGATCACAGCCGCAGGAGGCGCAGGGGAGAGCTGGGAGGAGGTGGGAGGTACTGGAGTCATCAATTAGTGAGAAGAATAAGAAATTGATTTTCTGAATGTATTGGCTTGCTCTGAGGAACAGTCGTCTGGAGTGAGTAGAAACAAACACAACAGCAGAATGAGCTTCAACGTCACAACCCAGGAGGTCAAGGGTCAGAGGTCACGGTGCCCTAACCCTAGAATGATCATGTAAGAGAAATGAGAGCTAAGGAGAAAAGGTAGACAGGATGAACTTCAGACGAGAGGCGGAGTGATCCGGGATGTGAGGCGGAGTGATCCGGGATGTGAGGCTGATGCGTTGTGAACTGTCGTGAGATCGTCCCAGCTCGGAGTGTCACCTCCAATCTGAAGAGCCTCAACGATTTCTCTGGGGCGTGCGAGAGTGACTCATGAGGTCACCACCTCTCTCTCTCTCTCTCTCTCTCTCTCTGCCCAATCAGCATCATGTTTCTATTTTTCCCACTGCTATTTTTTTCCAGCTTACGCCTCCACTACAGGCAGTCAGGTCAGACCGGGACAATATCACTTGCTGAAAGCTGAAAATGACGCAGGTGGAAAAAGGAATGCTAATTCACTCATTGACGCCTGAACGTGGAAATTCAAGTGTTATGTTCCAACATGAGACATCGGCAATAGAAAAACAATCTGTTACAAAATAAGTAGAAAAATAAAATAGCTATTATTTCTTTTTATTATTTCATTCTACTAAGACTAGTTTGTCCATCTACTGTCCGGCTGCTGTGCCTCTGACCCTTGACCTCCTGCTTTAATGATGATGTGTGTCAGAGTTCACAGTGAATCTGTAAATTAAAGTGACATGCCGCGAGAGGCTAATGCACTGTTAAGGACGTCTGTGTCACGAGACGCCGTCTAACTGACCTAATACAGGAAGACACGCTTTTATTGTGGAGGAGGAGGCAGAGGATTGGTGCTCTCAGAAGCTACGACCCCTTAATGAGTCCATTAAATCCACCTCAGTCATGAAGGGGGGGGGCAGGTCAAACTTGAGACAACTGAGACGCATTGTGCAAAAGGTGTACCTCAACATGAGGAAGGTGTCAATACGGTTGTCTGAGACTATTTCACTCCAACCCCCAACAAACTGATCATTTGCTGATCATATCTGATGAGAACGTCAGCGCCACGACCTTCAAGCACCTTTAAATCCATACATATCCTAAAGCAGAGAGCCGGACAGGTGAGGTGAAGTCTGTGGAGCAGAACCAATCTCTAACTCTCAGACAATTAACCTGGACCAGGCAGGGTGAGGATGTGTCCTTGGATGACCTTGGAGAAGGAGGCGAGGCTCAGTGCTACACTGGAATAAAACCTTCATTCATCCAGGGAGGTTTGCTGAGCATGCATGCTGTATTTCATCATGGCCCTGCTTCACACCCATACAGTTCAATACACCCACACTGGGAGCTGACCAGTAAAACCACAGTCTACTGGTTCTACTGGGAGCTGACCAGTACAACCACAGTCTCTACTGGTTCTGCTGGAACAGATGGTGGTTAGGTGTCGCTCAGTGGCACCTTGATGTTTTCAGTCGGTAAGAATTCAACCTGTTTGCAGTGACACTCCAAATTCCTTTGAATGTCCTTGAGATTTCTCTACAGCTTGATTGGAGTCCAGCTGTGGCCGATCCCATTGATTAGACATCTGTCTGTATTACGTCCCACAGATGACAGAGCATGTCAGAGAAACTCCAGAATGTCCAAGGAATGTGTCGGATCGGAGACAGAACTGTGGAGTGTTTAGAAAACAGTTTCTAAAGAGCACAGCAGCTCCATCGTATTGAACTAGCTAGACTCTTCCTAGGGCTGGTCGTCCACCAAACTGAGCAACTGACAAGAAGGACCTTAGTCAGGGAGGTCAGTGGGAACCCAAGGACCCAAGGACCCAAGGACCCAAGGACCCGACAGAACTACAGAGCTCACCAAGGATGGAGAGAACGATGCTCTGGAGGAGCCTCCAAACAAGTTATTATCATTATGGGGTATTTTGTGTGGATTGTTCACTAAATAGTCTTTATAGTGGAACAAAACCGGTATACTGTAATGACAAACTAACTTGAAGAAAATACTTATTTTCCTCATTGATGTCCATATATTTTTGACATTGACAATGTCTGATTCCAGGGCGCAGGGGTTCATCACACTCACAATATAGAAATGCCCAAGAAAAGTGAAGAAACAGAGAAACCTGCAGTTAGGTGGTTTTTCCCTGGCAGTAGTGGAAAGGACGAGCTGTACAATGACTCAAGGGTTTAACATGGGAGCAGGTCTAAGTGGTCCTTAGCCTCGTGTCAACATGGAGCTTTTACAAGGTCAGACAGTCCTCCAACGCTAACATTGATAACGCCACTTCACATGTTTAGAAAGGGACTCTTATTGTTGCTAGGAAACAGGATGAGGACACGGGGAACCTGGCTGAACCTCGCCTGCCTGACTCCCTCTAGACATTACTGTCTGCATCTACTGTAAATAGTTTACTCTGAGTTTGAAGCATCCATGGTGAGTGGTACCGAGGTCAGAACAGAAGACCATGATCAACCTTTATAAGGTGATGTCTCAATCAAGAGTTTGGTCCTGCTAATGTCTGGACGAGCTGATGAACAGCTTCTCCGCATTTTCCTCCTGTAGAAATAAAGAACTGAATGAGTGAATGAATTTGTGAATGAATGAATGAAGAGGAAGTACCAGTTATACTGAGAATGAAGAAGAACAAAGTTTCAATCAGGAGCTGAAATTGTTAGATCACAAGTCACAAGTTCCTTTTGATTAAAACATTTATAAAGGAGCAGCAGTTCTCAAAATCTATATGTAGATGATGTTACTGTCTATATAGATGATGTATAGTTACTGACTATATAGATGATGTATAGTTACCATCTATATACAGTACCAGTCAAAGGTTTGGACACACTTACTCATAGAAAGGGTTTTTCTTTATTTTTACAATTTTCCACTATTTTAGAATAATAGTAAAGTCATCAAAACTGTGAAATAACACAAAAGGAATTATGCAGTGACCAAAAAAAAAAGAAAAACATCAAAACTATCTTATATTTTAGATTCTTCAAAGTAGAAACCCTTTGGCATTAACAAGCAAAGAAATTCCACAAATTAACTTTTAAAGGCCACAATCACGATGTGAGTCTTTAAAATGATGATTTCATCATTGTGGTTCAACATTCTCCACCTCTAAAGTCTAAATGAAAACTACTTGTTGGGGCATTTCAATTTAATTAAAATGTAAGTTTTGAAAATAAATTCATACACAGGCATCAACTTCTCTATTTGTCTAAGAAAATTTCAAGCATTTAAGCATCAAGCCTTTATATCAAAATGTCTTTAAGATCATGAGAAACAAAAACAGGTGTTCAAACTTTTGACTGGTACTGTATATGATGTATAGTTACTGACTATATAGATGATGTATAGTTACTGACTATATAGATGATGTATAGTTACTGACTATATAGATGATGTATAGTTACTGACTATATAGATGATGTATAGTTACTGACTATATAGATGATGTATAGTTACTGACTATATAGATGATGTATAGTTACTGACTATATAGATGATGTATAGTTACTGTCTATATAGATGATGTATAGTTACTGTCTATATAGATGATGTATAGTTACTGTCTATATAGATGATGTATAGTTACTGACTATATAGATGATGTACAGTTACTGACTATATAGATGACATGTATAGTTAATGACTATATAGATGATGTATAGTTACTGACTATATAGATGACATGTATAGTTACTGACTATATAGATGATGTACAGTTACTATATAGATGATGTATAGTTACTGACTATATAGATGACATGTATAGTTACTGACTATATAGATGATGTATAGTTACTGACTATATAGATGATGTATAGTTACTGACTATATAGATGACATGTATAGTTACTGACTATATAGATGATGTATAGTTACTGACTATGTAGATGATGTATAGTTACTGACTATATAGATGATGTATAGTTACTGTCTATATAGATGATGTATAGTTACTGACTATATAGATGACATGTATAGTTACTGACTATATAGATGATGTATAGTTACTGACTATATAGATGATGTATAGTTACTGACTATATAGATGACATGTATAGTTACTGACTATATAGATGATGTACAGTTACTATATAGATGACATGTATAGTTACTGACTATATAGATGATGTATAGTTACTGACTATAGATGATGTATAGTTACTGACTATATAGATGATGTATAGTTACTGTCTATATAGATGATGTACAGTTACTATATAGATGACATGTATAGTTACTGACTATATAGATGATGTATAGTTACTGACTATATAGATGATGTATAGTTACTGTCTATATAGATGGCATGTATAGTTACTGTCTATATACATAATGTTATAATGTTAAATGGTGTCCTTACTGTCTAAGTGATCACAGTGAGGTTTCAGCACACCTCTGTGAGGCGTGCTTACTGTGGCGCTGCAGTCTGGACCAGTCTAGTCCGTCATCTCACTGGTCTTCATGGTGAAGGGAAGGCTGCTTAGAGAGGCCTGCAGGAAAGAGAGAACACAAGAATACAGGTTCAACAATACAGCCAAGTATATTACAGCAATAATAACAGAATGCCTGGGAAGAGGAGCTGCAGGTACTACATCTCCCAGCATGCCTAGGAAGAGGGGCTAGAGTGACTACATCTCCCAGCATGCCTAGGAAGAGGAACTGGAGGGACTACATCTCCCAGCATGCCTAGGAAGAGGGACTACATCTCCCAGCATGCCTAGGAAGAGGGACTACATCTCCCAGTGTTAACAGGCTGTAAAACGCAGGACAGTTTTATTTTGGCGTCTCAACACCACAGATGCTGCAAGAATAAATAATAATAAACTTTTATAGCGTCTTCTAAACTGTTACAGACCGCTGGACAATAAAACCTAATAAATAAAATCCAATATGTTGAACCATAAAAACGACTGCACCCAATATATTGAGAAAGATAAATCCTGCTCTGGTCCACCGGAACACAGGCAGGAAATATTTCATTTCTTGGCACAAGTTTGAACCTTTCCATGAGGTGTTTCCCTGATAGAGGGCGTGACTTGGCCTTGACTCTGCTGCAGGGAACCTTTAGGGGTTCTTCAGACTGCAACCACAGGGGAACCCCAGAAGGTTCCTTGAAGAACCCCTTTATGAAGGGTTCATGAAGCCTGATGATGCACCGACCTCTCACATATGTGGGTTTCTTAAAGAGCGAATATTTTTTTACAGAAATTCTTCAGTGATGAAGGTGCTTATTGGCCTTTGGATCTTAAAAGAACCCCAAGTGAACCCCTATTTTTAACAGGGTTCCCACGCCTTTCTGCAAATCAAATTCCATGACTTGTCCAAGACTATTCCATGATATATAGCACCATTTTCATGACCAGTATTTGTCTATGTTGTTGAACATGTGGTGTGAATGTCCAGGTCTTATTTCTCTTAGGATACTATCAGGACATTTCTGATCTGAAGTGGATCAACAAGCAGCTGGAACATTCAACACTTCACTGGTTGGAGGAGAAGATCAGCAACACATCTACAACATGTTTCTAAAACCACATGCACATGTTCTATTTTCAGTGAAAAACTATTTAGACTTTTCCAGGTTTTCCATGAGCATAGAAACCCTGTTTTCAGAGTGTAGGAAGCATTTATTCCAGCAGGATGGCCTGCCAAGACTCCTGGCCTGCCACAGGTGTGTTTGGCACCATATAGAAACATGAGCTTATGAACTGTAAGGGGAACCGACAGCAGCTGAGGAGAGGAGGATGATGGGAAACCTGTTGGACGGATGTGAGCCGGTACAAACCTTCCTTCAGCTTTCATCGTTCAAATGATTCTCTACATCTTAGGCATTCAGCCGACGTCCTGTCTAGAGCAACAGCAGACAAGCTTCAACTCCGAGTTCACCAACATTATGGGAAACAGATAGGAAGGAGGTCAGAGGTCACCCTGACACTAGATGGAACATAACACAGCCTAAAGGTGATCCAGCCAACTCTTTTACTCCTAGTCTTACAGGTCAGTAGTACTACTGTTAGTGATGTTGGTGTCTTTACTCTCAGTAATCCAGTAACAAATACTTCAGGTTGATTTATATTTTATATCTGATATATATATATATATATTTAGATTTATATATAGTTCAGTCACTTTTCATTTGTATTTTTATTTCACTTTATGAAAGCATTTTTCCATGCCTTAGTTTTAGTGAACAATAATAACCTGTTATGTTAACCCCTGATGACCTTTGACCCTCCAACATGCAGAGAATGGCAACCCTTTGTTAACCTCAGAGCGTTCCCAGGAGGCTTTTCTGCTGACTCATGGTAATTCAGCCTGACTCAGCAGTTCCCAGCAGCCTGCAGTGGTTGAACTGGACAGATAAGAAGACTGTAAATGCAGTGATGCATTGTGGGTAGAGTTCCCAGAGGTTTCTCTCATTGGATTTCTTGGTTTTCTCATTGGTTGGGGGTTCATTGGAGGGGGTGCCTCTACTCCACAGTAGAGGCACTTGTACTGAACTTAATTCTTTAATTCTATTTTGTATCATATTATTATTATTATTATTATTATTATTATTCACTATTTCTGATTTCTTTTTATTGCCTGTTTGTTAAGCAGGTTGTAAGGTGCTACATAAATAATGTGTATTATTATTATTATTATTATATTGTAGCGTATTCTTATTCCTCTTATTATTATCATTATTGTTATTATTATTGTTATTATCAGTATTATTATTATTATTATTATTATTATTATTATATTCCCCCCACAGTGTTGGGTTACCACCTTCCACCTCATGTGTAGTGAGCAGAGAGGTGATGCATCACCGGTCCTGTGGTCTCTGCTGTCTCTCATCAGATAGATCTTCTACCACAGAATCAAGTACATTTCATTAAGTGTCTCCTGTGAGGATTGATTCTAGGTTAGAGTCAGACCAAGAGAGAGAGAGAGAGAGAGAGAGAGAGAGAGAGAGAGAGAGAGAGAGAGAGAGAGAGAGAGAGAGATAGGAGACTGGAGAGGGAAACAGAAAGAAATCAGAGAGGGAGAGAGATAAAGGACAAACAGAGAGAGAGGGGAAAGAGGAGAAAGAGGAGGAAGAGGCTGAGATAATGAGAAAAGGAGAGAATGAGATACAGAGGAAAGAAAGAAAGAGTGAGATTGAAGGAAGGAGAACTAGAACAAGAGAAGGAAGAGAGAGAATAAAGGAGTGAAGGAAGTGGGCCAAAGAGCACATCTAGTTAAAATCCAGGAATAGCGTCAGACAGACGTGACGGTTCTCTAATACCACCCAGAGGGATTTCAACTCAGAGCTTCATCCACCTTCCTCCTCTGGTCTGGTTCAGGTTCTCACTGACCAATCACAAGCCAGCCAGAAGTCCCATGACTCCCCAGCAGCTGGTTGATTGGTTGGGTTTTGGTAACCTGTCATCCCACCAGGTTAGAGAGTCCAAACCAACCTGGTTCCAGTCTGTAACTTGATCTACCATGATGGACTTGTCTGCTCTTCTCTGGTGTTCATACCAGTTAAGAACACATGAAGAAACATCTGAACATGAGCATCTCTGTTAAAGAGTTAAAGAGGTCCTGAACCTTGTGAAAGGTTCTTCAAGCAGCTTCTATGGTTCCTCTGGGGTTCCTCTGTGGTTGCAGTCTGAAGAAACCTCCACAGGTTCCTCACTTGTCATACAGAACAGCATGTGAAAACATCTGAACATGAGCATCTCTGTTAAAGAGTTAACGAGAGTAGAGGAGCTGCCAAAGATCTTGAACCTTGTGAAAGGTTCTTCAAGCAGCTTCTGGGGTTCCTCTGTGGTTGCAGTCTGAAGAAACCTCCACGAAAACCTGATGAAGGAGAACCTGATGAAGGAGAACCTGGCGAAGGAGAACCTGACAAAGGAGAACCTGACAAAGGAGAACCTGATGAAGGAGAACCTGATGAAGGAGAACCTGATGAAGGAGAACCTGATGAAGGAGAACCTGATGAAGGAGAACCTGATGAAGGAGAACCTGACAAAGGAGAACCTGACAAAGGAGAACCTGATGAAGGAGAACCTGATGCAACACCGGCAGCTCCAATCCAACTTCCTCACTTCTGGACAGATGTGAGGTTTTCATCTTCCTATGTTTGGCTGGCGTTGTTCTCCAGACAGACTCCAGAGTCCAACAGCAGACGAGTTACATTACAACTAAGGAAACTGAAGCCCCGCCCCCGGCAGTGTCAGTGCCCACTGAGCTACCCAGGATGCAGTTCAGTCATCAACATCACTCCTTCATCATCATCCTGAGACGAGGGAGCACACAGTCTCTACTGGTTCTACTGGGAGCTGACCGGTACAACCAGTCTCTACTGGTTCTACTGGAGCAGTTGGGGGTTCACAGCATTGTTGTAGTTGTACTGAACTAAATTCTTTCATTTTATTTTGTATCATATTTCTGTAGTCTTGATGTCGCTGCACCATCAGCATCGATCTGATTCGGTGGTTTAGTTTCCTCCCAGTAACCAAAGCCAGGCAGCTGCTGTGATGCTGCAGGGAGACAACAACAACCTCAGCGAGAGGATCGGCCTCCAGTCTCCCTTTTGCCCTGACAACAGCAGCGAAGTCTATCAGCAGAAAATTGCTGCTTTTTAAAGCGAAGCCAGTTTGTTTCCTGTGGTGAGGAGGAGGAGGCGGCCTGCTGGACGCCGCTGACCGGCCATCTGCTGCTGCTGCAAACCAGGCCAGCCTCGTGAATCAGCCATGTGAACCTCACCACGCTGGACGCTCTGCTGCCCAACTCACCCATTTGTCATCTTGATTTTCTCTAGACGCCCCTCAGGGTTTCTTTGACTCACCGCCCCGTTGGTATTTCTCTAGTTGTTATTATTTGTATGTGGATGTAAACTAAACTAAACCTGGACGTCTCATCCACTTTGGCAAGAATGACAGTTAACAGAGAGAGAAAGACTGGATATAAACCACTTGCTCAACAGTAACTCAACGGTTGTTCAGGGAGGTGAAAGGGTTTCTTGTTAGATCTGATGGGATTCAAACCCACAGCCTTCAGGTCACAAGCCTCTAGAGAGGAGACACAAGTAAAAGGTTCCTTTCCATTCAAACAAATGGAAGCAGCCGGTTGGAGGTGGTCACTCCGTCTCCATATCATCCTCATCACCAGGGGTCAGAGGTCATCACTGGATGAAAGCATCACAACTGGATTATTCTCTGATCAGATTAGCGACCCTGAATCAACTGAATCTCATTTCAGTCTCAGGAAATGGATTTTCTCTCAAATCCAAACAAACTTTTTCACAAGAGAAATCAGTTATACCCCAACTATTAAACCAGCAGTCACACTGAACTAATGCTAAACTAACTTAGCCTGGTTAGCAGGAGGTTAGGGCTCACTACCCTCATTAACCAGCAGCTAGCAGGTAGACAGGTAGACAGACAGGTAGACAGACAGACAGACGACGGCCTGCTTCGAGGACAGCCAGGCAGACAGACCTCCCATCTCTGTCCTAGATATGAACAACCAGCCTCCCTGGAGAGAGACAGGCCTCAAACCAGCCAGGACCGAACCAAGACACCGGGAAGGAGTGGGTTGGGGGGGGGGGGGGGGGGGGAGGGGAGGGGGAGGGGGTTACAGAGATGAACAGAAACAGCATGGAGGAGCAGGATGGTGGCGCCTCATGAATCAGATCAGATTAAGTGTTCTGGCTCAAAGTGAACAGGCTGATGACTTGATGATGAACGTGGAGTCTGATGATGAAACTCTTATTCTGGTTAAACTGACGCCCCCCCCCCCCCCCCCCCCCCCACACACACACACACACACACACACACACACACACACCCAGCCCCTATCACCTCTTCAAGCAGGATGCTCCTGATGTTGATGAATGGGAGTTTCTCCTCTCCAAGGAGGGACTCCACCGAGAAACCAGGCCACCATAATGTTCTCAGCAGAACCCCCCCCACAACATTACATTACATGGAGGGGGGGGGGGGGGGGTGATCAGATCACCAGCTGGTTAATACAGAGACTCTGACCACACCAGCTGAGGCTCCTTTCTAATGTGTGTCAGGAAGTTTGGTTCACAGATTTTACCAGCGTGCAGCTTTTGGTGTGAAGTGATGCAAGGCTTGAAGGCAAGTGGTAATCCTCGAGTTCCTCAAGCCTGCTGTGGTGTTTTATATCTAGTCCCGCTGCTGTGGTGTTTTAATATCTAGTCCCGCTGCTGTGGTGTTTTAATATCTAGTCTCGTTGCTATGGTGTTTTTATATCTAGTCTCGTTGCTGTGGTGTTTTTATATCTAGTCCCGCTGCTGTGGTGTTTTAATATCTAGTCCTGCTGCTGTGGTGTTTTAATATCTAGTCTCGTTGCTATGGTGTTTTTATATCTAGTCTCGTTGCTGTGGTGTTTTTATATCTAGTCTCGTTGCTGTGGTGTTTTTATATCTAGTCCCGCTGCTGTGGTGTTTTAATATCTAGTCCTGCTGCTGTGGTGTTTTTATATCTAGTCTCGTTGCTGTGGTGTTTTATATCTAGTCCCGTTGCTGTGGTGTTTTAATATCTAGTCCTGCTGCTGTGGTGTTTTTATATCTAGTCTCGTTGCTGTGGTGTTTTATATCTAGTCCCGCTGCTGTGGTGTTTTATATCTAGTCCCGCTGCTGTGGTGTTTTATATCTAGTCCCGTTGCTGTGGTGTTTTTATATCTAGTCCCGTTGCTATGGTGTTTTTATATCTAGTTTCGTTGCTGTGGTGTTTTTACATCTAGTCCCGTTGCTGTGGTGTTTTTACATCTAGTCCCGCTGCTGTGGTGTTTTTATATCTAGTCCTGCTGCTGTGGTGTTTTTATATCTAGTCTCGTTGCTGTGGTGTTTTATATCTAGTCCCGTTGCTGTGGTGTTTTAATATCTAGTCCTGTTGCTGTGGTGTTTTTATATCTAGTCTCGTTGCTGTGGTGTTTTTATATCTAGTCCCGTTGCTGTGGTGTTTTTATATCTAGTTTCGTTGCTGTGGTGTTTTTACATCTAGTCCCGTTGCTGTGGTGTTTTTACATCTAGTCCCGCTGCTGTGGTGTTTTTATATCTAGTCTCGTTGCTGTGGTGTTTTTATATCTAGTCCCGTTGCTGTGGTGTTTTTATATGTAGTTTCGTTGCTGTGGTGTTTTTATATCTAGTCTTGTTGCTGTGAAGTTTTTATTTCTAGTCTCGTTGCTGTGGTGTTTTTATATCTAGTCCCGTTGCTGTGGTGTTTCTATATCTAGTCTCGTTGCTGTGGTGTTTTTATATCTAGTCTCGTTGCTGTGAAGTTTTTATACAGTATCTAGTCTCGTTGCTGTGGTGTTTTTACATCTAGTCCCGTTGCTGTGGTGTTTTTATATCTAGTCTCGTTGCTGTGAAGTTTTTATTTCTAGTCTCGTTGCTGTGGTGTTTTTATATCTAGTCTCGTTGCTGTGGTGTTTTTATATCTAGCCTCGTTGCTGTGGTGTTTTTATATCTAGTCCCGTTGCTGTGGTCTTTTTATATCTAGTCCCGCTGCTGTGGTGTTTTTATATCTAGTCCCATTGCTGTGGTGTTTTTATATCTAGTTTAGTTGCTGTGGTGTTTTTATATCTAGTCTCGTTGCTGTGAAGTTTTTATTTCTAGTCTCGTTGCTGTGGTGTTTTTAGATCTAGTCTCGTTGCTGTGGTGTTTTTATATCTAGTCTCGGTGCTGTGGTGTTTTTTGATCTAGTCTCGGTGCTGTGGTGTTTTATTTCTAGTCCCGTTGCTGTGGTGTTGTTATATCTAGTCTCGTTGCTGTGGTGTTTTTATATCTAGTCTCGGTGCTGTGGTGTTTTATATCTAGTCCCGTTGCTGTGGTGTTTTTAGATCTAGTCTCATTGCTGTGGTGTTTTTAGATCTAGTTTCGGTGCTGTGGTGTTTTATATCTAGTCCTGTTGCTGTGGTGTTTTTACATCTAGTCCCGCTGCTGTGGTGTTTTTATATCTAGTCCCGTTGCTGTGGTGTTTTTATATCTAGTTTCGTTGCTGTGGTGTTTTTATATCTAGTCTTGTTGCTGTGAAGTTTTTATTTCTAGTCTCGTTGCTGTGGTGTTTTTATATCTAGTCCCGTTGCTGTGGTGTTTCTATATCTAGTCTCGTTGCTGTGGTGTTTTTATATCTAGTCTCGTTGCTGTGAAGTTTTTATACAGTATCTAGTCTCGTTGCTGTGGTGTTTTTACATCTAGTCCCGTTGCTGTGGTGTTTTTATATCTAGTCTCGTTGCTGTGAAGTTTTTATTTCTAGTCTCGTTGCTGTGGTGTTTTTATATCTAGTCTCGTTGCTGTGGTGTTTTTATATCTAGCCTCGTTGCTGTGGTGTTTTTATATCTAGTCCCGTTGCTGTGGTCTTTTTATATCTAGTCCCGCTGCTGTGGTGTTTTTATATCTAGTCCCATTGCTGTGGTGTTTTTATATCTAGTTTAGTTGCTGTGGTGTTTTTATATCTAGTCTCGTTGCTGTGAAGTTTTTATTTCTAGTCTCGTTGCTGTGGTGTTTTTATATCTAGTCTCGTTGCTGTGGTGTTTTTATATCTAGTCTCGGTGCTGTGGTGTTTTTTGATCTAGTCTCGGTGCTGTGGTGTTTTATTTCTAGTCCCGTTGCTGTGGTGTTGTTATATCTAGTCTCGTTGCTGTGGTGTTTTTATATCTAGTCTCGGTGCTGTGGTGTTTTATATCTAGTCCCGTTGCTGTGGTGTTTTTAGATCTAGTCTCGTTGCTGTGGTGTTTTTAGATCTAGTTTCGGTGCTGTGGTGTTTTATATCTAGTCCTGTTGCTGTGGTGTTTTTATATCTAGTCTCGGTGCTGTGGTGTTTTATATCTAGTCCTGTTGCTGTGGTGTTTTTATATCTAGTCTCGTTGCTGTGGTGTTTTTATATCTAGTCTCGGTGCTGTGGTGTTTTTAGATCTAGTCTTGTTGCTGTGGTGTTTTTAGATCTAGTCTCGTTGCTGTGGTGTTCCTCACTGCTCTTCCCAGAGATCACCTGTCCATCACTGTGAACTGGGTCTGGTTGTGTTGCATTCTGAAGTTTCAACACTATTTTTCATCCATGTTGAAGTGACTAGGCTGAACATGAACTTAGTGTCTCTTGTGCTGTTGGACTAGGGTGAGCAGCGATGGAGAAACCAGGCTGGGATGAAGAGGAGGGTGGGGGGAGAGCATGGTTGTCATTGGGTTATTAAATGGACTTTTCAGATGATTGGTTGAATTAGACACCCCCCTGTTTAGTTCAGGTGTCTCAGGACCATAGAGGTTCATGACATGGGTACTTGAACATGCCAAAACATGAGAAGTTGCCAAACAGAGAGTTGGGGTGAGTCCATAACAATAAGGGGCATGGTGGCCTAGAGGTCAAAAGGTCAACACTTTGAATCACTGAACTATTGGTGGGCTGGTGCTCCCGCTAGGGAAGGGTTTCAATTGTGTTTGTCTTCCAGCAGAGACAGAGGACAGACAGCACTCGGCCAGTCGGACATCTCTGTCCTACATATGAACAACCAGCTTCCCTGGAGAGAGACAGGCCTCAAACCTGTGGGGTGGGGGGGCAGTGGACGTGCTTTCCCCGGGGCCCCGGGGGCCCCAGGTGGGTTAATCCGGCCAAGATTTTACTTCTGTGGGAAAGAAAAGGAGCTTAAAGGCAAGTGGAATAGTCCACTGTAGCCTGACTGTAGGGGGGGAATGACTCAACATTGAATTTGAATTTCTTCTTTTCTTGTACCAAGAGGAGAATTTCTCTTGGTACTTGTGTTTTTGAACTGCTGAAAAATAAACGTCTAGTACTCGATATTCTTGTCCTCTGTGGGGCAATCACCCTCTGTTGCCTAATGGTTGGTAGATAGATAGATAGATAGATAGATAGATAGATAGATAGACAGACAGACAGACAGACAGACAGACAGACAGCTGCCCTCCCTCTGCTTCCACTATGAACACACATTAAACTGCAGTAAATGATCCATCAGGGAATCGTCAGAGATGTTGAGGAGATCCTGGAGCCAGACCATACATCACTTTAAACTGATGCTGCAGCATCAAACAGCTCAATATCTACATCAGCGCTGCAATACTGACATTTATTAATATTGGTTTTGATAATACATTCAGCCAATGAGTGAAGTAGTGAGAATGAGAGCAGCGTAGCGCTGCAACACATCCAAGGACTTCAATCTTTAAATAAATATATTTAAAGACACGTCGTCTTCCTTGTACTTTTGTAAATTAGAGAGAGAAAAAACGTGCCCAACTTCACAGCCCAACATGTGAAAATAATAAATGATTAGTACACGACATCCCCCAGCCTTAGACCCTCACAGAGGACAAGGAAAAACTCCCACAAAAACCTTATTGGAAAATTGGGAGAAACCTTGGGAGGGGCAACTCAGAGAGGGAGGGGCTACTCTGAGAGGGAGGGGCTACGCAGAGAGGGAGGGGCTACTCTGAGAGGGAGGGGCTACGTAGAGAGGGAGGGGCTACGCAGAGAGGGAGGGGCTACTCAGAGAGGGAGGGGCTACTCTGAGAGGGAGGGGCTACTCAGAGAGGGATCCCCCTACCAGGACGGTTGGGCTGCAATAGATGCGAGTTTGGGCAAACAGAGTAAACACAATATATGAAAGTTCATTTTGGTGGAACATCCAGATCTGATGGGGCATCACAGCATCTTCACTGTACAGATTTGTTTTATATGTGCCTAAAACTTTTGCACAGTACTGTAGATGATGTATAGTTACTGTCTATATAGATGATGTATAGTTACTGTCTATATAGATGATGTATAGTTACTGACTATAGTAAAACTGCAAACCGAATATACATTCATACTTGGTGATTAAAGTCACTATGAAATAAATAAATTACAAAAGAAAATCATTTCTTGTACTTCTCATTACTTCTACTTCCTAAGCGGAGTACATTTAGTGGTGACTTCACGGCGAACATCAAACTAACAACGTGAGTACGTCTAACATGGTTTCCTTGTGACTTCAAAGTGACTTTGGTTCTTCCAGACCTTGTGAGGTTTCTCTGTCCTCAGCTCAGAGCGTCCATCTTCTCCCAGTTCAACCTGCTGAGGGAGCTGGCCTACATCCGGCAGCAGGACGCTGACCAGGCGAACAGGAAGTGTGAAGGCGCCCGGCGCCGGGGGGACGTCCCTCCTGGACAATTAAGACCTGAACTGATGACGAACTTCACTTTGAGGCAAACGCTGATGTCATCTAGAAGGACAAACAGAGGTCGTTCTGGGGAAAACTGAATGGTGATGTCACTGGACTCGCATAATGCTCTTCGTTGTGACATCATTAGACTCCCATCATGCTCTTCGTTGTGACATCATTAGACTCCCATCATGCTCTTCGTTGTGACATCATTAGATTCCCATCATGCTCTTCACAATGACATCATTAGACTCCCATCATGCTCTTCACGGTGACATCATTAGACTCCCATCATGCTCTTCGTTGTGACATCATTAGACTCCCATCATGCTCTTCACGGTGACATCATTAGACTCCCATCATGCTCTTCACGGTGACATCATTAGACTCCCATCATGCTCTTCACGGTGACATCATTAGACTCCCATCATGCTCTTCGTTGTGACATCATTAGACTCCCATCATGCTCTTCGTTGTGACATCATTAGACTCCCATCATGCTCTTCGTTGTGACATCATTAGACTCCCATCATGCTCTTCGTTGTGACATCATTAGATTCCCATCATGCTCTTCACAATGACATCATTAGACTCCCATCATGCTCTTCACGGTGACATCATTAGACTCCCATCATGCTCTTCGTTGTGACATCATTAGACTCCCATCATGCTCTTCACGGTGACATCATTAGACTCCCATCATGCTCTTCACGGTGACATCATTAGACTCCCATCATGCTCTTCACGGTGACATCATTAGACTCCCATCATGCTCTTCGTTGTGACATCATTAGACTCCCATCATGCTCTTCACGGTGACATCATTAGACTCCCATCATGCTCTTCACGGTGACATCATTAGACTCCCATCATGCTCTTCACGGTGACATCATTAGACTCCCATCATGCTCTTCATGGTGACATCATTAGACTCCCATCATGCTCTTCGTTGTGACATCATTAGACTCCCATCATGCTCTTCACGGTGACATCATTAGACTCCCATCATGCTCTTCATGGTGACATCATTAGACTCCCATCATGCTCTTCACGGTGACATCATTAGACTCCCATCATGCTCTTCACGGTGACATCATTAGACTCCCATCATGCTCTTCATGACGTCATGTGATGTTAACCATCCTGACTAGTGGTGGTTAGCCCACGCTGTTGTTCTATTTATTTATTTACTGTGTATTTATTATTGTGTTTATTTACTGTGTATTTATTACTGTGTGTATTTACTGTGTATTTATTACTGTGTGTATTTACTGTGTATTTATTGCTGGGTGTTTATTTACTGTGTATTTACTGTGTATTTATTGTGTGTGTATTTACTGTGTATTTATTACTGTGTGTATTTACTGTGAATTTATTGCTGGGTGTTTATTTACTGTGTATTTACTGTGTGTGTATTTACTGTGTATTTATTACTGTGTGTACTTACTGTGTATTTATTGCTGGGTGTTTATTTACTGTGTATTTACTGTGTATTTATTGTGTGTGTACTGTGTTTTTTCTGACTACTGGCTGTGAAGCGATTCGCCCCACAGGGTTATTAAAGGTTTCCTGTACTTTACTAAATACTGTGGTCCCAGGTGGGAAGTGGACGGTGTGTCATGGTGGAGGTGTGTGTGTGTGTGTGGGGGGGGGGGGGGGGGGGCTGACACTAAAATTCAGTCTGGTTTCAGTGGAGAGTTTTAGTGTCCATGATGGTCTGAATGTTTCCTGATGAGAAGAAAACTGAATATTTTGAATTCTTTGAGCATGAAGATGATCAGATTTAGAGATGAAGAATATCGACAATCAGCATCAGTACAGAAACCTTGTTAACCTGTATGAACTGATCAACCATCGATGAACAGAAAGAACTGAACACATGAAACACTGGACGGGACTCGAACCCCTGACAGGGCTCACCTACCGACTGAGCTACAACAGACCACAAACCACTGGGATGCTGATACTGTGAACAAGACCACATAGAGAAGCTGTTTAAACCAGACCACATGCCTGGAGACGGACCGACAGACAGACAGACAGACAGACAGACAGACAGACAGACAGACAGACAGACAGAGAGAGAGAGGCAGACAGACAGACAGAGACAGAGAGGCAGACAGACAGGAAGACAGAAAGGCAGACAGACAGACAGACAGGCAGCCTGAGATGATGTGATCTGCTTCACAAGGGTCTGTCAGGCCGCTCAGACAGACAGGCAGACAGACAGGCAGGCAGACAGACAGAGGAGCAGCACAACTGTTGTTCTGTTGGTGAATCAACCCCAGATCGACTGGGCCTTGTTGATCTATCAGCTGATCAGCTGATCTGATCATATTTAACAATGAGGCGGACAGATTGATCAGCAGGCCTGAGTTCATAGTATTCCTATAGTATTCCTATAGTATTCCTATAGTATTCCTATAGTATTCCTATAGGGACGTCTATATCTGATACTAGTGAGATTAGACACCTCGTGGTGTTTTATCTCGTGCAGTCCTTTGATACTCCTAGAATCTTCCTCTCCTTCCAGTCCGGATCTGAACAGCATCAACATGGACTACAGACGGACTGACGCTGTGTAGCCTGGCTAGCTCGTGCAGGCCCCGTTAGGAACAATACTATCAACACCCTGCATTCATCTCTAGCCCAGTAAGACCAGTAGGACCAGGAGGACCAGTAGGACCTCGCTGCTCCCCTACAGACCGGCAGGGTCTCGTCCCCGTGTGGACCCTGTCACTGGTCCACCTGATCCTCTCAGCATCATTACAGCCAACCCGGGATGCAGCGGATCCATCAGCCGGATGACAGGATGAAGTCTGTTTCTGTTTCAGCGCGAGCTGGTGAATAAAAGCAGGAACTCACCGTGTCAGCAGCCGCCGCTCCGCATGGCGCCGCGCTCCGCTCGTGAGGTCGGTATGGATATTCCTCTAGAACAACACAGCCGCCCGACTCCCGTCTGTCTCCGTCCCGCTCATCCTCCTCTGCGCCACGGGCACCGATACCCCCCCTCCGGTCCCTTCAGACAGGCGCGCGTCACGCGAGATAGAATAATACCGGAAGTACGGCGGTTTCATCTTCAAAATAAAAGCGCTGAATATATAATGCATTAGCAGCTGCGTACGAAATCTCCCAGCAACCACATTTCAGATGTCCGTTGGTAAATTGTCTGTTGGTTGGTTGGTTGTAAATCTATCAGAACCAGTTGACCGTCTGAACCAGGTTGTTGTGGTGTGTCTGTAGATCATCTAGTAACATCTCAGTAAAAGCGAACAGTGTGATCAGGTAGATTTATCTCCAAATGTAAAGTCAGTCAAGACAAGTCAGTAAACTGTCTTGTCTTTAGCCCTAGTCTCTACTCCAAAACTGGAGTAGAGCTGGAGAAGAGTTAGCTAGTTAACCTGAACTAACTGGTAGCTAGCTAACTAGCCAGCAGGCTAGTTTAGTTACTGTTAACATGGGACTACTAGCCACTGCTAACGGTAGCTTCTACTAGATATGTTAGCTAGTGTGCTAACCAGATGTGTTAATAAGACTGATGGTCAGCTGACCAGATGCTATGGTTAGCTAGCTAACAAACTACATGATCTATAGCTGTTGAAAGGGGGACGGTATAGGTAGTAGTTGTTAGTTTCTAAATGTCAGTATAGTGTAGTACCGCTGTCTGCAGCTCTGCTAATGCTGCTGTACATTATCAGACATGCAGGTGAGTCAGAACAACACCAATCACATCTAAATGCTCAGCGGGATCATTAGATGAAACACGGAGTTTTCATCAAGGGTTTTATTTCGAAAATTATCACCGGAAATACTGTTACTTATTCTGATACACTTGACAGTGGTCACCGACATGACGTCAGGAATCAACAGCAGCAGCCCCATTAGATGCCATTCATATATTATCTGAGGTTTGAATACATGCTGCCTGTAATAAAATGGTACCAAGCTGTTAATGTTCAGTTTAACTTTAATGTCCAATCCAACCAATCAGCTGGTCGGAACCAAACTGAAGTATTTCAGCCTCTTCAATAGATTTGTTAATCTAAAGCCGGTCCTGAAACCTGGTTCATGTGATGGATTGATGTTTAATGTCAAAGTTTTATCCTTAAACAACTTATTATACATACACAAATCATATATACCAATAAATATCAGAACAAGCTTGATCGATCTTACACCACCAGTTTCTCTGGTTATCTCCCCAAATGTTAAATGTTAAATGTTGCACTATATTGTTTATTGTATATTCTATTCTATTCTATATTCTGTTTTTCTATTGTTGTGAGCTGCTGTAACGTGAATTTCCCCACGGCGGGATTAATAAAGTCTCTCTTATCTTATCTTATCTTAAAAAGGGAACAATGTGGCCTTTAGCTGCGATGACGTGATTCCTGTTCCTGAGCCAGCTGATGGTGTTTGTTTGAACCTGACAGACCAAGTTGGTCAAGTCAGACAAAAACACCAGAAGTAGCGTGATTTTACCTCCAAAATAAAAGCCTAATCTGTCATTATAAAGAAGAGGCATTGAGGTGTCCAGAAAGACAAAAATATCAAAATACTAAATGGAATCATTACATTAAATATGTTTCAAAAACATTGAGTGAGACTAATACTGTGTATATCATGACAGGGCAGCAGTCTGAAGCTCAGTGTTTTGGGTGTTTTTGGGACATTTTCTTGTTCACCGACGTCCATGACTTGTCTGGTTCATGGTTAGTGATCGAGTCTTGGTGTGTCTTTGGTAGCCCTGTATGCATGAAACCCAACTCAACTCAGTTTACCAACGTTTTAGGCTGAAATGAATCTATCTGACTGATGTATGTGGCGATCAGGTCTTTTAAGGAAACAGAAATATAGATTTGTGTTTATATTGGTGGTTGTATGTCTTCGGAAGGTCACTGACTGGAGGTCATAGCCTGGTCTACTGCTACAGGTCCCCACAGGCTCCCAAACCAGGGTCCTGGACCCCCGCCCCCCCAGGCCATTATCAGGTATTGTCTGACAAAAACACCATTGAAGGTCAACCATCACAAGCTAAAAATGTTGTGGATGGCAAATATGTGGAGAATTATGAAATCTCATGCTACATTTTGGGGAAACCAAATCCAGGGTCCCTGATCCAGGACCAGGATCCATCCAGGACCAGTATCCATCAGAGTCTCTGATCCAGGTCTTCTTTCTGCTCCAACTATCTCTTAGGACCGAAACTATCAGGACATTTCTGATCTGAAGTGGATCAACAAGCAGCCGAGCTGGAACATTCAACACTTCACTGGTTGGAGGAAAAGACCAAAACTATTTGACCATGTTGTATTTTCCATGATCATAGGAAGCCTGCTGGCCTAGAGCAGTGGTTCTCAATCCAGTCCTCAAGGACCACCTGTCCTCTACTCAGACACCCTTCATGTGTTCATGATACTCCAGTTGGTTCTTACTGTGTGTGTGTTGTGATGCAGGACTGAGACTCTCAACTGTAGTTTGAATTAAAAATATACCTGAAATTTTAAGCCACCAAATAAAATCCAGATTGAAGCTTCAACAGACGATTAAATATTATTATTATTAAAGTTCAGAAGGAAACTGAGCAGCCGCCGGTGAACTCCCTGTCCCGGTGAACGACACAACCAGGACGTCTGTTTTAAATAGAAGTTTATTAAAGACGATCCAGATCAATAACAACACCGAACTCAAAATTCAGAAACATAAAAAACTCATGCAGTTACAAGGCCTTGGTGGTCCGTTCACTCTGAGGGCTGCTACTGATGTACGGTCTCATATATACACTAGAAATCACTGTAATAAATTATATGTACAGTCCTGTCCGCCGCCGCCGGGTCACTCTGCAGCGTTGGACCCCGTGTCTGGAGGAAACAGGAAGAACCAGAGAAAACATCAAACCACTGAACTGTTCGTGTGGTTTTCCAGAATGTGAGGAAGTATAAGGGACCCCCTCAGAAGTCCTTGATATTCCCTGACTGGAATACACCTCTGGATATTCCAGGTGTTGCTAGTTCAACTCCCTCTGCTGCTGCAGGTTCTAATGGAGGAAAAACTAAAAGGTGAACTTACTTTTCCCGTCACAAGCCACAATCTTGACTTTGTCCACCTTCACCAGGTCCGTGACCTCCCTGAACTCCACGTCGTTCAGAACGAACGTCCACACGTTGTCGCAGAACCGGTAGGTGTTTAGCGACCCCTAGAGGACGGAGAGGAGAGCAACGCCTTAGTCTCACTGCAGGGTTTCAGGAGAGGATCAACACTTCAATGTACTGTGGGTTCAGCGTCGTGAACCGTCTGGTCATTCTGGTCTTCCAGTGGCTTTGCTGCGTAACTCCAGATATCCATACTATTCCTTCGCTCCTTTACTGATATGAAGACTCGTCGACTAGACCAGATCACTCCACAGCTCAGCACAGGAAGTCTTGTTACCATTGACTCTGTAGATGAAGATTACTCTCCACAGCCACAAATATCACAATATGACATCTTGTGACAATATGTCCAATGACAAAACCACAGATAACATGCAGTTGGATCTGTTCTATTCCTTGTTTGAGGAAGAGCCCAAAATTCAAGCCCACGTTCACCTCTTTACCAGTCAGACTGACCAGAGCAGAGCAGAACCTCCATGCTGGCGGGTAGCGAAAGTCCACATCACACCACAGGGCTGTGATGATGTGATGGAGGTGTGTGTGTGTTTGAAGGACTCACCCGGAAGTTGACCCTGTTACGAACCCGGTTGGCCAGTGCTGTGTTGATGGCTTTGTCAAACTGAAGCAGGACCTGAAGCGCCAACTGAGGCGTGATCTGCTGGGTCTGCAACACGCACACACACACACGTGACCCTGGAGCAGGAACCCGTCGGCTCCAGTAAACTCCCACTAAACGTTACTTTACTAAAAGCCCAAAGTAATAAAATAGTTTAAACTACCCAAGACTGTTTTTACTTTCTGCTTTACTCCTCCCCAGTGTTTACCCCAGCTAGCATTAGTCACTCGGCAGGACAGCAGGGGGACGTGCTACAACAAAACCGTTAACCTTATGTAGTTCACCCTCATCTCCCTGGTCTGGTCTCCGACGCGAATAGTTTGATGCTACTTAGCTTGTTAGCTACAAGCTGCACTCCCATCTACACCAAACAGACGGACGAGGAATCAACATCCGCTGATGCTAGCGTACAAACAGTATGGGGAAATCTGTAGTCTACAGTCTAGCTAGCTAAGAGCTAACTAACATTACTCAACACTATCGTTCCTGCTCGCAGTAGTAGTTAGCTAGCTACACAGCTAACATCAGGCAACTTTACCTGGATCAGCTCGTCTAGACTCTCTTGCAGACTGTTTCCCAGCGTTGTATTTCTGTACAGCTGGTACGCCATGTTGAGAAAACTATTAACTGGCTAGTAAACAACTGTAAAAATATCTACAAGCAATGATAGATAGCTAATCACTTCCCTCCCGAACTAGCTAGCTGGCGTCCGGTTGAGCAGTGTCGAGCTAGCCAGACTAAAAGACTAAAACTTCCGGTCGTATCTGTCAAAATAAAAGCCTATCGACAAACCCTGTTGGGCTACTCATTTCAAAAGTAATGTTGCTACTTTATGTATTACTCCTTGGGAGCAGTAATTCATTACACTACTTGGTATATATACTTTTCACCCTCGTTACACCCTCACAATTGGTGGTTTGTGTCCTCTCTGACCTCTCTTAGAAATCCCAATAATGAATAATGATAGTTGATGTCCAATGTTCTCATTATCTTTTTACTGGAGAATAATAGTGGGGTTACTTACACCCAGAGAAAGTAACTTTTCTACCATTTCTCACTTTTAAGCGAATAAATACAAATGAAAACGAATCGAAAGGTGGAGGAGGAATAATTGAACTTCAATCTGATATTAAGAGGCAGACAGTCATTACAACAGTAACAGCTTTTTGGAGTATTAACTTTTACTGAAATTTAAATTGTATGATACACTACTCGTTGCAGCGGAAAGTGATAATAATAACAAATCCTGTCTATCCTCTTCCTAGCTCTCCTAGCTCTTACATGACATTCTGCTGTGGCAGAGTATTTTAAAGGCACTGAGGCCTTGAGCTGAAAATCCTTGTGGTTGTTTATAATGTTGGTGATGTAGGAATCAAAGCTATTGTTCCACTCACTGTAAACCAGATAGTGTAATGTAGTGTAATGTGTAAGTGTAAAGTGTAATGTAACAAAATGTAACGTCACTGTACGTTAGTGAGTAAAGCATTACCACTCAGTTCTGTGGACAAACAATGATTTTTTTAATAGTCAAAAGCTTTAGTTTCACTCGTCATGTATTCTATCTCATTCACTATTTTGATGTAATGTTTGTTGTTCTCGACACTCAAATAATGTATAATTCTCCCTAAAAGTGACATATTTTACGCCTTTATGTTGAAGGCAAAACCGCATTTTCCGGTCTTTTTCTGGCTAGCTCGATGTAGCTTGCAGGGGGACGATTTCCTGACGCAGGGAGTCTACGGAACGCAGCAGGGCCAAATTATCCAATGAAACAACTGTGGCTCTAAACCGCGTTGGTATTGATCAGGCCGTACACGGACTCCAGCTCAGCGGTGTGGTGTTTGAATGAACTCTGTCATTTGTTTCTACACACGTGACCACGTTCCGCTACGATGGAAATGATTCTGAACCATTCAATAACTGCAGCTGACGGGGAAAACTATTACGACGCTATGTTGAGTGAACTCTCCACTAGGTGGCAGCACAACACAAATGGGAGAAATGAACAACACTGATTCCCACCCGGAGTAAAAAAGGAACCGTGAAGATAGAATATCATACATGGACACTGTATTACCTCACTCTCACATGTATTTATACTTACTACTACTAGTAAGTAGCTACTACTACTTACTATGATTTATACTATACTCTTGTTGTAGTTTTTGCTTACTTTTATTTAAAAGTACAGCGTGATCAATACACCATTTGTAAATATTGTTATGTAACAGAACATATCAAAATCAAAATGTAAAAATAATGTAAACATTCAGTTTTTATACCATAATTATTTATTTTTGAGGACCTATAGGAGACCTTCCTAATCCTTTACATCACCCTAACACAAATCACTGTAATATTCCTAGTAGCCAATAGTGAGTACTTTTTATATCTTATTCTAACACTATGATATTCCTATAATATTCCGACAGGATAGTGTGTGTGGTACTCAATACTGAGTGTACAGTGACTTTTTGGTGCTTGATAGTATTTGTATTTGTATAGTATTTTCTTAGATAGTTTTTGAAAGATGTTTTCGAAACAAAAAACAAAACATCCAAGAAATTATTATTATTAAAAAATCTCAGTTCAGTTTATTTTGGACCTTTAGCAGCTCCACGATGTTTCAACGTTTTGCTGTGATTTTTGTGTAGTATGGTTTTAAAATGTATTACAGGATTACTATAGATCTCCTAGAGGAGGAATGCCTTCCCAGCTTCATCCTAACATCCATCAGGAGAAATAAGCCTCAACTTTGTTCATCAGTTAGTGTTGTGCTGCAGGAGAGTCACAAAACGCACATGTTCATTAGAGACGCCAGCGGCTGAAAAATGCTTCTGCCTGCAGATGCTTGAATAAGCATTTATATGCTCAAAACACCTGATAAATCACCTTTAAAACTACAGCAGCTCCCATTATGGATGGTTGTTTGCTAATGAACAGATCTGTTCAGTGAGGACTTCTGACACTCTCATTTTTACACACAAGGCAAATAAAGGAAATGACATTGTAAATATGTAAGAGGGAAAATGCAATTATTTGGAGCGGCTGTTGGCTCAACGTAAAGGAAACCATTAAAAATGATCTAGGAAGTTGGCGTCTCGGAGGGAAAGTAATTGCGTTGCCTTCAACTTGTTCAGAGGAGGAGGAGGAGGAAGAGGAGGAGGTGGAAGATGAAGAAATCAGGCTGGGTGGAGCTGCTTCCTCCATTTAGTCACTGTTTCAACCTGAAGTACAGGAGGGAAATCCACACAGAGGATGATTTACTGGTTGCCAGTACTCCCAGTATTCAAAGTACTCCCAGTCCTGCTAGTACTCTCAGTACTCTCAGTATTCATTTCAACATTGACTCTCCTGTTTCCCACCTTCATGTCTTCTGTCAGGTTTGGTTGTTGAGGTCAAATATCGTTTTAAGTCCTAATTTTCTTTTTATCTCTTTTATCTACAAATGACTAATTTGTGTTTCTTCTTCTTCTGTGTTTTATTTTTAGCATCGTTTTTTAATCACTGGATTTGTTTCCTCACATCAAAATGATGAACATGAAGGTTTTCTACGGTCTTGGAAAAATGATGTAGTTTAATGTTTCTTGTTGATCCACGTGGATTCGTTCTACCAGTGAGTTCCTCTGAATCCACCATGTTGAAATCCATGTTTTAAATCCATACTGTCCTTGGCCTTTTCATATATGTATTTACAAAATATTTTCAGATCTGTCATCACTTCGCCTTTTTCATGCTGTAAAGCAGGTTGGAACATTTGTTTTGAACAGATTACAAATAAAGTTTGCTATTATTATTATTGTTATTATTATTATTATTATTGTTGTTGTTGTTGTTGTTGTTGTTAATACTAATGATAATAATAACAACAGTAATCATATTATTTCTATTACTGTTTATTTATTGAATATTTACTGAATATCTGGAAGAGTTTAGATGAAGATAAAAAAACAAAAACCACTGAAGAAACAACTGATTGTCTGTCTGCCTGTCTGTCTGTCTGTCTGTCTGTCTGTCCGTATTACCTATATATTTACCATACAGATATATACATATATATATTCTGGAAGATAAATCTGCTGCTATCAGTCAACATTTCAGAAATACGATTCTGCCCTGAAAAACTCAAAGTATTTTCTCCTGATGACTCCTGACTGAAATCTTTTGTTCCACATGAGACAATTTAAATTTCGTTCATCAATGTTCATCTTAAAGATCTGTCATCACCTTCTTTCATTTATTCACTTTTATTTTGCACGTTGACATTTTGCCCTTTTCATGCTGTAGAACACTTTGGAACAATTGTTGTGAAACATGCTGTACAAATACAAATAGAGGTTACTACTATTATTATTATTATTATTATTATTATTTTCATTATTATTATTAATAGTGTTCTTTAAAAAGTGCTATGACTTGTATGAATTTTCTGCTTTCCATTGTTTTGTGTCTTTTTTCCAAACAGTGTAAATCTCATTTAGGAACAAAACTTCAATTTTAAAAATCCATGAATGAATCCATTAAAAGCAACACAGGAAATAAACGAGTAAACAGTCTGGTGTCGTCCGTCCTTCGTTCCTTCAGCAGCTTCAGTGTGTTCAACTTAACATTAATACCACTAATTACAACGCTGCTGTTTGCTCAGTAGATCAGAGGGCTTCATGAATTAAGGAGTAATCCACTAAAATTACATGTCTAAAGTCTGTTTGTCGTCTCGTCTCAAGCACGACTCCACAAATACTCACAAGCAGATGAGACGTTTGCTGGTTCTGGACCACGTAGGAATCCACGGCACCGAATCTGGACGCACAAAACCAGTTGTAGTGATGCTGTGCATCCTGGGAAACCTGCCGGGTTCAGTTCACGTCTCATCATACATGACTCTATGACTCTATGACTCTGACCTTTGACCTCTTTACTGTTCGTTGCTGTTAATATTGGTGATGCGTTTGAGTTCATACTGTTCATACTTCATATCCATCCAACGTCTGTAAGATCAGAACAAAGTGTTTTATCATTCCTGGTTGTAAATTTAGATCCAGTTTAGTAAAACCAGCCGAGTTTATAAATGACCACACAGCAGAGGAGGGCCCCGAGGAGAAACGGAGAACAGCCATGAGAAACTCAACTTAATGTTAAATGAATATTTCAGTGCAGCTGAAAAATTAAAAGGGAACAAATGAGGCAACATTGAAAACAGCAGATAAAAAGTCATAAGAAGTGAAGTTCCGGAAACATCTTCCTACCGCGTCACGAGGGACGTTCAGCACGCCGACGCCGACGGGAACAGGATCAGTTTGAACCAGGAGACGTTATGACGTCAGCACTGATGTCAAAGGTCAGAGGTCAACCAGACAGACTCACTCACACACCAACAGCACCATAGCTGGACGCTGAAGTCGTAGTACTTGTTGCTAATCTGCTAACGGGTCGGTCTACCTTGACCCAATCTCCCAGGTAGTTTACTCCTCCAAAATGGCCGCTGTGGGAATATGGTCAGTATAATAATACTTGAATGTGTTTCATTATTGATCTATTGAATAGATTCTACAACACCAGCTGAGTCGTCTGGTGGATCACATGGTCTTGTTTCCAGCCCGGTGCTCCGGGTTCACCGGGCCCTCCCGTTTCCTTCCTCCTGGTCGCGGGGCTGCGTGGCGTCGGCCGCTTCCTGCCACACTTCCTGAATCTCTGAATTGAATCTGCAAACAAAGAATCACTTGAGTCAATGAGATCTGAATGTTGAATGAGTGACATCACATGGTTTAGCCCCTCCCTCTCGTCTCTCCTGCTGACTCGTCAGTTTGGCCTTTTGAGGAAAGTTTCATTGGACCTGAAACATTGTGCAGAACCTGCTCAGTGTTTCCCGTCACCACCAGATCCCATCATCCTCTGTGCAGCGATGCGTCCCTCCTCCTCCTCCTCCTCCTCTAAGTGAGGAAGACTCCTGTCTGTGAAAATGACACAACAGTCCTGCGGGACCGTCGGATAAAAACCTCTCCACTATTAAAATGGCGGCGTCCTGTAGCTGAAGGCTGTGAAATGTATGGAGCCGCTCGGCGGGCTCCATCCATCACGCCCTCGCCACCTGATCACCAGGCGCCGGGCTCGGGGCTTCCGCCGCCGCCGCCTGACAGACGAAGATTTGCTGACATATAACCCGGCCGAGTCAGAGATCATTACCCCGCTGACTGATGGGAGCCCGGCGGTGACTTAACACTTTTATTTCCTCCCTGCAGCTGAGCTCCTTGACCGAGCAGCTCGGCGGACGCAACCTTTCGCGTCGCGTTAGCGGCTCCGTGACTCCGCCTTCGTTCAGCCGCTCCGTCCTGATTGGCTCTGATGGGCGATCAATAACGCCCGGCTGGCTGAGCTCGGCTGAAGGTTCAAAACATTTGCTGTGATTGTTTGCATGATCGTGCCCGACAACAGAAACCACCATGTCACCATGCAGGGGTTAAGACGTCTGGGTTAGGAGATGTTGACCCCTGACCCCTTCCATGAACGAGGTGAGTCCAGGTGAGTCCAGGTGAGTCCAGGTGAGTCCAGGTGAGTCCAGGTGAGTCCAGGTGAGTCCAGGTGAGTCCAGGTGGAGCTGGCGGCGCCGGCAGCAGCAGAACTCGTGTTGGCGATGGATTCGTCCTTCATCATGTTGATGATGTACTTTAATACAAGACTGGACATGTTTGGTCCTGTGGAGCTCAATGGGTGGAGCAAGGCACCAAGGGTCGGGGGTTCGAATCCCACCCATGGCTTTGTACGGCACTAGACTTCATTCTGGTCTATCTTGACTACTGTTGGTGGAGAAATTGGTCCGATGGATTTCTCCCGGTATGATTGTTGACCGTCGGAGGAACACACCACGAAACCACCAGATGGATCAGAACCTCAGCAGGTGAATCCCTGAGAGACCAGAGCTTCACCTGGATCCACCTGATCCATCTGTCCTGGTTCAGCTCGGTCCTGGGTGACTGTGGTGAATGTGGTGAACATGGTGAGTGCGGTGACTGTGGTGAATGTGGTGAACGCGGTGAACGCGGTGAGTGCGGTGACTGTGGTGAGTGTGGTGAGTGCGGTGAACGCGGTGACTGTGGTGAGTGTGGTGAGTGCGGTGACTGTGGTGACTGTGGTGAGTGTGGTGAGTGCGGTGACTGTGGTGAGTGTGGTGAGTGTGGTGAGTGCGGTGACTGTGCAGTATATTCAGTACATGGTGGACCAGACAGGTTTATTGAACAGGAAGCTTTTATCTCCTCGTGTCAGAACTGCAAATTACAGCAAACCCAATGAAGAACAGGTCATTAAACATTACACGCTCTCCCACAGTCAGTTAACACCCTGAGGCTGGTACAGTCAGGAGAGGGAGCGGTTGCTGGTTCGATTCCCCAGAAACTCTTGGATGAGTAAAGCTCTACCCTACTTAACCAACCACCTTTGAGCAAGGCACTCAGGCCCCACTGCTGCACTGGGGCTCCCAGGGGCCCCCGGTAATAACTGCAGTAACAATAATAACTGATCAGTTTTATTGATGTTTTATTGGAAACATGTCAACGTTTTTCATTGATTTTTTAAACGTGACGTCACATTTTTGACTCAACATTTTTTGCAGTGGACAACTAAAGATAACAGTCATTCACCACAGGGGCGTGACTTATGTCAACACTGACTGGTGTGGTGCATGGGGGGGGGGGGGGGGAGGGGGAGGGAGGGGGAGGGGGAGGGGGAGGGAGGGGGGGAGGGGGGGGGGTGACACGCTCCCATGGGACAACTGTCCAAAATAAATTAATTACTGCGATTCAGCATTTTTAAGTGTGCCACTTAATAGAGCCGACACATAATTAAAGCTGAGCCTGGTGACCTTGAGATCCAAGATGGATGAGGAGAGACCATGAACACAACACTGACAAGGTCACCTGGCTGGAGGACCGGCTGTCTGTCTGTCTGTCTGTCTGTCTGACTGACTGACAGACAGTCAGACAGACAGACAGATAGATAGACAGATAGATAGATAGATAGATAGATAGATAGATAGATAGATAGATAGATAGATAGATAGACAGATAGATAGATAGATAGATAGATAGATAGATAGATAGAGAGATAGATAGATAGTAGATAGATAGAGAGATAGATAGATAGATAGACAGATAGATAGATAGATAGATAGATAGATAGATAGATAGATAGATAGATAGATAGATAGATAGATAGATAGATAGATAGATATTTAAAAGCTTAGTAAGTAGAGTCACCTAACAAACCTCAGCTGATTCCATATTAACTTGACGTCACGCTCCATCTTCCTCTCGTCTCCCAGCAGGACGTCCAGTCAGATCTAGAAGTCTCTTCATCCATGACCTCCTCTGGTTATATTTCATCCATGTGATCCAACACATCGATCATCTCCTCCAGCGAAGCCTGCCTAAAGACTTTCTGTTCCTGTGAGTTTGGAGTTAAATGGTCCCAGAGACTAATGAAGTCCAGCGGTCCTGATGATACCACCGACTGGTCCTCATGAATTCATCTCCTGCCACGCTTCACTTTTCTCTTCACTAAGAACAGAAATTAAACCACAATATGAATTCATAACATGTTAAACAACTGAGACAGTTCTGATCATTTAACCAGTGAAAATCACTAGAGTAATCCTATGGTATTCCTATAGTATTCCTATAATATTCCTATAGTATTCCTATAATATTTCTATAGTATTCTTATAGTATTCCTATAGTATTCCTATAGTATTCCTATAGTATTCCTATAATATTCCTATAGTATTCCTATAATATTTCTATAGTATTCCTATAATATTCCTATAGTATTCTTATAGTATTCCTATAATATTTCTATAGTATTCCTATAATATTTCTATAGTATTCCTATAGTATTCCTATAGTATTCCTATAATATTTCTATAATATTCCTATAGTATTCCAATAGTATTCTTATAGGGACATATAGTGTTTATAGTGACATTATTATACTTCGTGGTATCTTTCATCTCCTCTGGTATCATAGGAGATAAATATTCCTATCATATTTCTATAGTTTTGTTGTGATATTTGTTTGAAATCCTTTTACAGTTTATTATAGGGTTACTATAGGTCTTTTAATAAGGTTGCAGTTGCTGCCTTGTACTACACACACACACACACACACACAGTGAGGTTGCTACTGAACTACATGTCAGTTTATCAACATGAACCGTCCTGATGTGACTCGTCTCCGTCGCTCTGAACCGTTCACCACTTTATTTAAATGGCTCTTTGGCAAATATCATCGTCAGTCAGGGCGTGATGATGCCAGACACTCAGCTCCACATGTCATGTTGAGAGATGCTCCCGCTGAACTCTGGGCTGCAGGGAAAATGTCATCAGCAGCGACATGTCAGCCAATCTGTCTCTATCTAAGCCAGGGGCACCCAGAGAGGCTCCAGCACCCTCGGGAGCCTCGTCTCCCCCCGAACCCTCCGGACCAGGCCGGGACAACTCTCCCTGATCCGGTGATAGATATTATTTTATTATTTGATGGTTACGACACTATACAAATATCCCAGAAAGACCTGGAGCCCCTGGAGGAGAATCTGCTTTGTTGCACATACAAGGAATTTGACTCGGTGGTGGTTTGCTTCCATAGATCACATTAAACTTTAACATCACTAAATATCTAAAACAATTCAGTAGAAATTTAGGGAATAGGTCTGTTTTTTGCGGTGGTATATAAAGAAATGAAAATACAAATGTAAGAAATGAGTGGTATAATAGAGAATATATATTTCAGTGATACCATAGGAGATAAAGAACATCTCACTATTGAGTACAGACTGCAGACCAGTACAGACACACTATAAGCTCCTATAGGAATCTTAGTGATAGATATGCGACCCCTTACAGTATAAAAGATACAGTATAACATCTTGACTGTAGGTGGAGAAATGAAACCTGAGATCAAGTCATCAATAATAAACTCTGTCACAACTGAGGGATCTATTCCTGCTGGGGAGCCCCTGGAACCCCCTCAAGGACCCCTGGAACCCCTCAAGGACCCCTGGAACCCCTCAAGGACCCCTGGAACCCCCTCAAGGAGTCCTGGAACCCCCTCAAGGACCCCTGGAACCCCCTCAAGGACCCCTGGAACCCCCTCAAGGAGTCCTGGAACCCCTCAAGGACTCCTGGAACCCCCTCAAGGACTCCTGGAACCCCCTCAAGGACTCCTGGAACCTTCTCAAGTACCCTGCAAACCTCTTCAAGGACCCCTGGAACCTCGTCAAGGACTCCTGGAACCTTCTCAAGGACCCCAGAAACCTCTTCAAGACCCCCTGGAACCTCCTGAAGAACTCCAGGAACCTCTTCAAGGCCCCCTGGAGGCTGTTCAAGGTCATAGATTAGTGTTCAGAATATAACAGAACTGTTTCTACTAACTAGAGTGAATCCAGGTTCTGAATCCAAGGCTATGATCTCTTATTGATTTCTCCTGTTGAATCCACTACAGTCACGAAGAGGAGATGCAGATTAAGGGGAGGAGGCAGGACGAAGAAGAGGAGGACGGAGGAGCATTTTTAAGCCTTGAGAAAACTGACACTTTGTTGGATGTTGTTTATACTGATTAACAGAAGAAGAAAATCAAGGCCTCTCCAGGCCCCCAGGCCTCCAGACCCCCAGGCCTCCAGGCCCCCAGGCCCCCAGGCCTCCAGGCCTCCAGGCCTCCAGGCCCCCAGGTCTCCAGGCCCCCAGGCCTCCAGGTCTCCAGGTCTCCAGGTCTCCAGGTCTCCAGGTCTCCAGGTCTCCAGGCCCCCAGGCCTCCAGGTCTCCAGGTCTCCAGGTCTCCAGGCCCCCAGGCCTCCAGGTCTCCAGGCCTCCAGGCCTCCAGGTCTCCAGGTCTCCAGGCCCCCAGGTCTCCAGGCCCCCAGGCCTCCAGGTCTCCAGGCCTCCAGGTCTCCAGGCCTCCAGGCCTCCAGGTCTCCAGGCCCCCAGGCCTCCAGGCCCCCAGGCCTCCAGGCCTCCAGGCCTCCAGGTCTCCAGGCCTCCAGGTCTCCAGGCCTCCAGGCCTCCAGGTCTCCAGGCCCCCAGGTCTCCAGGCCTCCAGGTCTCCAGGTCTCCAGGCCTCCAGGTCTCCAGGTCTCCAGGCCTCCAGGTCTCCAGGCCTCCAGGTCTCCAGGTCTCGGCTGATGGATGAGGACAGAGGGTCCATTAACTACCAAACAATTATCTGCTCGTTTCTCGGCTTAACCAGAACGTCAATACGGTATCGACCGAGACGCAGAGCAGAGGCCTCCATTACCGAGCCATTTGTCTCTCTCAGAGGCCACACACACACACACACACACACACACACACACACACACACACACACACACACACACACACACAGCTCCCAGTAGCCACCAGCAGGAGACTGGTCAGCTCCCAGTCTGAATGGGTGTAACTGGGTTAACAGGTTAAAACTGTCCCACTGAACTATGGGAGTGAACAGGAAGACAACCTTGACTTCCTGTTTGTGACGGTCCAGTGGCGGCATCGCCACATGTCTGCTAAATGACTGGAATATAATATAATATAATATAATATAATGTAATATAATGTTCTGCTATTTCCTTGTTCTGTAGCTTCACAGCAGCCGCCACTAGGGGGCGCTACTGGAGTTCTGGCCTCTGAAGGTCCAGGTCCATTTCTACCGACCTACACCATCTAAGACTGGATCAAACTGAAACCTGGACCTGTGGAGTCGTTCTTCTTCCAGGTCCTGATGCAACCCAAACAGGATCCAAACACTTTGTTCATTTTTTACATTTCTTTGCATTGAAACCCTTTGGAATCCTGGGAAATAACTTCAACTTGTTGAAGAAAAATGCGCTGAAATGTGTCGTAGTAATATTTTACTCTGTCACCTTTAAAGACCTTTAAAGACCTTTAAAGACGTTTCTATTCATTGCTAAATGACTTAAAGCGGCTCTACGTTCGGAACTCAGTTACATTCATCATTAAAGATATTTAAGTGTCAAGATTTTTTTGAGTGGTTGAATTTAAAGTTATTGCATTTTCAAAAATCCTCAGTTCAGATCAGTAAATGCATCACAACTGGACTTTGTCCTGATTGGCTCCCTCACTAAAGACTTCCTGAAATCCGTCCAATCAGGGTCCAGTATTTTGAGGACTTAGTCTTCACATTCATTCAGTTCATCTTTTAAATAAACTACATTTATTTATAAACCGTCATGAAGAACATGATTCTAGATCTAAAAACCAAACCATGAAAACTGAATGAGACTTTTAAATGTCTTTGAACACGTTTGGGATCGTGGAACCAAACATGAGCTGCACTATGTGGCTTCGTAGTTTTTACAGTCACTAGACACACTCAGTCAACAGTAGAGTAGTGATGGGCGGACCGAATCTTTTCAAAGAATCGATTCCTTTGAGTTGATACATGTAAATGAATCGAACCTTTCGAATCTTTTGAATCTTTCGAGTTCTGATTCTTTTTTATATTTGTATTTATATTTGTTATAATATGTTTACAACTTGGTTTGTTTCTTTTGTTGTTTTATATTAAGGCCCTTGTCACTGTGACACTTTGATTGTTATATTTGGTCATGCCCTGCAGTGAGCAGACATGCTTATATTTATTTCATTGTTATTGTTTGTTTTTATATTTTTTATGTTTGCCATTTTAATAAAGACGTTTGTAACTGTATAACGGTACATTTTTTTCTTTAATTCCTCCAATCTAAATCGGATTATTGAACTAGAATGGCTTGCACTGAACTTTCTGCATCTGCAGAGAAAAAAATCCGGCGGGTACGCGGAAGTAGTCTCTCTCGTTCATCAGAGCAGATGAACGAGAGAGCTGATGAACCGTTCAGTCTCTATCGGACTTCTCGGACATCGAACGGTTCGAAGTCCGATAGACTGAACGGTTCGCGAGCCGCTCAGTCTCTCATAGCAGGCAACGTGAGTGGGCGTGGGCAGTGTGAGTCGGGATTCACGAGCAGTCGGTCCGTTCGATTTGCTACCCCGGTACGTACCGGACACTAAAAAGATTCGTTCAAAAAGATTTGTTCGTCCTTCTCTTCCCATCACTACAGTAGAGTCACACACATCTTAACTCTTTAACTGGCTGTTGAATCGAGGACATCCTGTATCCTCTACATCATGATGCTGCTCTGAACTCGGCGTCATGTCGGTGTGAAGCTGACACCATTCACACCCGGCCCTTATAGGCTCTGCTGCAAATTAATTGTATAGAAAGACAAACATATTTCATCTCTGAACACACAACACGCTGTCTGGGAGAAAAATGGCCGCCTGCTCAGTAAGCTGTCAGAGGAGCCTGAAAAAGAAGATTAGCCTTGTCACGGGAAGCAGCGAGCGTTCATCACGTACAGATGAAGGGCTGATCGCATGTCAACATCTACCTGTATAGAAACAAGGGATTATGGGAAATGAATGAATCTGTGTGGTGGTTTGGTGAGCCGGATCTCCTTGAGGAACTCTGAAGGGTTACCAGGTCCATGGGCGTTCAGGAGCCGGTCAAGCCTCGAGGGTAATCACTAACATCTTAAAGTCAGTTTGAAGACGGTCAGTAACCCGTCTGGTGTGATCTCCTGTCTCAGCTGGAGATACGAGCTGCTGCCTCTGGAACAAGCTGGAGCTGACGGAGGAGACGAGGAGCTGCAGGAATCAAGACGGGAGGAAATGGAAGCATGGACGAGATGAGAGGCTTCACTCCACTGAGAGAAACAGCATCTGGTTCATCTGGCTCATCTGGTTCATCTGGTTCATCTGGCTCATCTGGTTCATCTGGTTCATCTGGTTCATCTGGTTCATCTGGCTCATCTGGTTCATCTGGCTCATCTGGTTCATCTGGTTCATCTGGTTCATCTGGTTCATCTGGTTCATCTGGTTCATCTGGCTCATCTGGTTCATCTGGCTCATCTGGTTCATCTGGTTCATCTGGTTCATCTGGTTCATCTGGTTCATCTGGCTCATCTGGTTCAGGTTCTAGCTTCAAGGTCGTTGTTGTTGCGATATTTCAGATAAGAGAACATCTGATTCACTCAGCATCTCATTTAGCTGGATGAAGGTTTGAGGAAGAGGACGTGTCACGGTGGTTCTCAGGATGAAGGGATGATCTTGATTCAAATGAAAGGTGCTCATTGGAGCCAAGACTCTCTGACCTTTGACCTCCTCACTACTGGTTGCTTGTAATGTTGGTGACCATGTTGTTAGACTCACTGGATGGAGAAACATGTATCTATTAGTTGTTATGGGATGATGATGTCAGAACAGTGGATGAATTCTTCAATGCACCAGGAAGTCAGATGTCCACCAGCAGCCTGCAGAAGAAGAAGAAGATGAATGGAGGAGTTTCTGCTCCAGTTGCGAAAGAGCAGAGGTTGAGGTTGGGGGTGGGGGTCACCTCTATACCCCCCCCCCCCCCCCCCAGTCTTATTTAACAACCATGGGGCCGATTCGGTTCCAAAGCTGCCCTCCGGTCCCTCTGCCCCTGAACACATTAGAGCTGGTAATCGTGGCGGATTGTGTCGGTAACCTTCCAAAACCATTTGAATGGTTCGATCCATCTGGGACCGCCCACCCCCCCGACACCCTCACCCCCCACCCCCCCGACACCCTCACCCCCCACCCCCCATCCCAGACCCACCACACACCTTGTTCTCTGCACCGGCCCCATCTTGTTTGCAGCCCTTGTCTTCTGACAGTGAAAGAAGTGACAAATGGCCATTATTATGGAAAGAAGGTTACTTTTATACATGGTCCCGGGCAGCGAGGGGGAACGCCAGCAGCTACATCATTGTCAGGGAAACTAATGATAAGATATCATAAGACACAGGACAGCCATGCAAGATGGAGTGGCCTCCCTGAAGCCTTCATCAGCCGCTGTCTGTCTCCGCTCAGCATTCATCTTGATTCTGCATCGACTTGCACTTATTTTGCTTTACACTGACAAACATCAGCAGCCTGCAGGCGGGAAGAGACTCGTCGTTTTTAGACTGACTCCTGCAGAACGTGGGTAACTACCTAGAGGAGGAACGGTTTGGATATTAAATCAAACAATTTGAATCCAGAACATTAATAGATTCAGTGGCTAAACTGTGGCGGATTTCCCATAATGCCACACTGCTCTGCCTGTCTTAATGCAATCGTCATCATTTCTAACCTCCGTAGTTGCAGACCAGGAGGTTTCTCTCTGACTCTGACACCCCTCTGGTCCGCTGGGCAGGTTAAACCTAACGGTACTGATGAGGCCTGATGGCGCCCCCTGCTGGCCTGGAGGTTTGTGGTTTGAATCCCAGACTGGAACACTCTGCCCGGCTCCCAGTGGATCCAGTAGAACCAGTAGAAGAGGAGACAGGGAGAGAGAGATTCACTACCGTTGGTTTACTATCTGGCATCTGTAGTTATTTATTATTTAAAACTGTTCCCTGACCTTTTGACCTCCATGCTCTGGTCGTCCTTCACCCTGCTCCTCCTCTTCCTCCTCTTCATCTCTGCTGTCTGACTGGTTCCTGGAGACCAGCTTGATGTAGGAGACATTAAAGTAGTTAGATCAGCTGTTTCTGTTGAATGAAACTTCAGGAAGTGATTTTTGTTTTACCCAAAATAACTTGGAGTTGTTCTCCTCCTTTTCCCCTTCAGAGGATTAATCCATATTATGATGTAAAGGGCGTTGCAGTACCGTGACCACATGCGTTTCAATGCCTGGTGGGAATGGAACCCCCAACCCTGACGGCATTCGGATCAGAACCACATATCAGCCTGTTATTACAGCCAGGGCTCCTCCATGTACAAACCTGATAAACCTGTGATGATGATGTTTTTCTATTTGCATCAGAGAGTTTTAAAGTTACATGAGGGTCTAGATTGTGTTTCAGAGGCTTTTCCACCCTGACGAGAATCAAGTTCTGGGGTGAAAACTGAACATGAAATAGTCAAATTTAACAATATTGAAAATCCAACCCAACCATATATCGGGTATCAATCCAAAACTAGACTAGTCCTTGTATCTAAACCCATATGGGTCGACCCAGTCAGCACCGTGCTCCACCCTCTAAACACTGAATGGCAATTTGGGAAACTTTTAATCCGGAGACGGAGCGGCTAAGACTCAATCTGTCTGGATGTTAGTCCTGCTCTGCCGGCTCGTCTGACGGCTGATCGATGGATTAGAGGACAGGATTGTTTTCCAGCTTGTCTCCAGCTGCTGTTTGGACGTTTCCATTTAAGTTTCCTCTGGTTTAATTGAAAGCCAGTCTGCTGGTTAAGCCCTGGAAAAACACTTTCAACACAACGCAGAATATATTTCATTTCACGTGGAAGCCTGAGATTCCCAAATCGAAGTCTTTGCTAGCAGGGTAGCGTGTTTGGAAAGGATTGTGATTTAATTACTGCGTGAGGGAGCTGGTCAGAGCTGTGCTGCTTTTAAGTCAAAGTTAACATCAAAACAAAATCATGTCCTAATCTTTTGATAATTGAATCCTTATTTATTGGTTCTCACCACCAGGAGACGCTCGGCACGCCGCGCTGCAAATATATGCACAGGCAAAGACAAAGTCACATCTCATTTCCTTCAATAAGCTTTAACTAAAAGTATACAAGTAGACAAAGACACACATCAGTCGCCACACCCTTACGTTCATGTACTACTTTAATGTAATGTAATGCTACTTCCTGTTTCTAGTCGTGGCTCCTCCCCTGATTCCTCTCAGGCTTTATGCTCATTTCACTACATCTTGTGAGACCGGCTGCCTTGTAAGTACATTATGTCTCAGTGGGAGTAAGTACACAGTATTATTGTGTACTTACAATAATGTCCACTGGTTGATGCAGATTATTGCATTGTGAAGTTTTGCCACTTTAAGTTGCTGTCGTCTATGAGAGGACAGGAGGTCAGCAGCAAATAGACCTTTTACGATGAGAGAACCTCAATGATCTCAGTTCATCATCTATAGAGCAGTCAGAGTATATATAGAGTATATAGAGTATATGAACTGAGTACTGTAATGTGTGACATCCCATGTTGTCTTGTTGTTCTGTTCCACTTCATATCATCTCATGTTTGACCCTGAACGCACCATGACAGCAAGAAAAAGTTTGTATCTCCCCATGCTCCTCATTCTGAGTAAAGTTGAGCTGAGTTGTGTCTTGGTTTCCTCAGCTTTAACTCGACCTCCTCCTCCATATACCAACACCCCGCTCCTTATGTTTCTCCATCTCTGCTGCTGTTGTCGAGTCCTCGTGGCATTAGGGGGAAACAGATTGGCAGCGTGAATTAAACCTACAAAAAACCCACCGAAATCCCTCCTGGGCGGCGCGGGTCTCTTACCGGGAGTTACCGAGTGTCTGCCAGAAAAATGGAATAACAGGCTTCCTTAAGGTCAAGATTTGCTGTGCCGAGGCCCAGCTCAAACATAAATGCTCGGTAATACCGGGTCTGGTGATTGCTTTACTCTCTAGACACTGTCAATTTTTGTCCAAGGAGCGACGGGCGCGGCCGGCATTAAGTCGGCGGAGCGTCAAGGGCCCTCGGAGCGCCGGGTCTTCCTTCACATCCAGCTCCTAAAGCCCCGGTCTATTATCAGCCGAGCCCAGAGGACGGGTGCCGGCAGCTTAGGGCGGCGGTGGAGAATAATAGCACATTAGATTCTTAATGTTTCTGATACACAAGACGCTCCTTTGGAAATTCTCCTGTGATCTCGACACCTTTTGTTTTCTTCCTGTTTTTGTCGTTTTGTCGTTTTCCCGTCCCGCCATCCGGAGTCTTTACCTTGGACCCGCCGCCATCCCGGCCGCCGGGCCCGGCAGCATTAATCACAGCTGTGCGCTGTAGTGGGAGGGATGGGAGACAACTGGCAAAGGAACTCATTAGAGAGGATAAATATGTTGTGTTTATGCCTCTGATACGCCGTAATAAAGACAGAATATTCTACGGGACAAAAGGAAATAATGCTCTTTACTTAGCGGAGGCGAGCAGCAGTGACTCATGTCTGCTGCTGGTAATGCACCCATATGTATGGGTTGGTATGGGTGGGGGCGGCATCAGCACCCTTTGGTGTCTCATCTGAACACTTGGGTACATTGCAGTTAAAATGATGACATCCCTGTCAGCATCCTCCGAACCTGAGACAGCATCAACCAGACCAGACCAGACCAGACCAAACCAGACCAGACCAGACCAGACCAAACCAGACCAGACCAGACCAGACCAAACCAGACCAGACCAGACCAGACCAGACCAGACCAGACCAGACCAAACCAGACCAGACCAGACCAGACCAGACCAGACCAGACCAAACCAGACCAGACCAGACCAGACCAGACCAGACCAAACCAGACCAGACCAGACCAGACCAGACCAGACCAGACCAAACCAGACCAGACCAGACCAGACCAAACCAGACCAGACCAGACCAGACCAAACCAGACCAGACCGGACCGGACCAGACCAGACCGGACCGGACCAGACCAGACCAAACCAGACCAGACCAGACCAAACCAGACCAGACCAGACCAGACCAAACCAGACCAGACCAGACCAAACCAAACCAGACCAGACAAACATATAAATATATAAAATAAAATAAAATAAAATAAAATAAAATAAAATAAAATAAAATAAAATAAAATAAAATAAAATAAAATAAAATAAAATAAAATAAATGTGTAGAGACATTGCATGTTCAACTCAGAAAATAAAACTGGGAGGCAAAACTGGGGTGGAAAATGTCCAAAAATATCCAACTAAAGTAGAAGTACTTTTACTTTGCTCAAATTACTGGTGTAAAAATGTACTTGAGTATAGAACACATGAAAAGGCGTCGTGTTTAAAACACTGTTCCATGGGATTCTCTCAGATCCTCATCAGTCTGTAATGTTGAACACATTCAGGGGTTATGTTGTGATGAAGTGTTTCCCAGAATGCCTTTCCACAACCCCCAGAGAATATGCCTGGACTTATAGCAGTCGGCTGTTGGTTATATGTGCAGGTGGAGTCTCACTCCTCCAACATGGCTGACACCAAAACCTTTTCTGATGTCAGACTAGAAACATCTCAGCCTGACATCACGCTAAAGGACCAGGAATACAACAAACAACTGAGTTAAAGACTTTTAATGTGGCGTTTTCCTTTAATGAAGTAACTTAACAAATTAAAATGCATCAACAAAGTGAGCAACAAGGCTGCTGATGGACTCCAGCAGAACTGAGAACAGTGTCTGATGCAATGCTAACGGAGAACCTGCAAAATTAGTTTTTTAAAGGATGGGATTTAAAATGTATAGTATGTATAGTATAATACTTCAGTTAAAACTTACTGAAATAAAAGTACAATTACCGCCATGAAAAAATACTCGTAAAAATATACTTAAGATTACAAGTACCCAAGAAAGCCACTCAATTAGCGGTAGTAAGCTAGCAGCAGCACTCCGTCTTGGCGGCTCAGCCTCCCTCCTCTCTGGAGGGGAAACGAGGCTAATTCAGTCTCCAGGCTTAATTAATCAGGTGTCTTCATGATGAACGACGCCGCAGACGCCACAGAATAGAACCATGTCTCTATTTCTCCCTGAGAGGAGAACAGAAAAACACTTTCTGCCTTTCCCCCCTGCCTTTTATTTCCTTAGCTTAGCTTATCACGTAGATACATAAATACTGACAACGGTGTTTCTGGACACTCAACAACCCATCCATCTGTAAGTGTGTCAGTCAATAGGTGGAGCATTCACACTGGGAGCTGACCAGTACAACCAGTCCTCTACTGGTTCCACTGAGCAGATCCACTGGGAGGTGGCAGGTTCAGGACCTTGCTCAAGGGCTCCTCAGCATTAACCCTCTCCCTGGTCTTCCCACCTGGCTTCCATCACAACTCCTTTACTCAGACGCGCAAAGCATCTGAGAGAAACTTTACTGTGATGTTGAAAACTGAACTGATATCCTGACATCATTTTGTTTTCACGCTGACAGAAGAGAGTCCTTGATGGAACTCAGACCAGAAATACCAAATAAATAACTTGATGGCATAAGAAAACGTCAAGGCTGTTGAGTACTTCTGCTCGGCTGTATTTAGCTCACGTATCTTAAGAGCGTCTGACAGATGCTGTTAGAGACAAAAAGATAAACCCCTTCAGTGTTTCATGGCCCTCTGTGAATCCCTGGTTTAATGAGGGGCCCTCAGGCTCCCCACCACCAGACTCAGGCTATGAAATAAAAACTATGGTTAATTAGGCCTGAACGCGTTGAGTCACATTCAACACAGCGGCTGGTCTGGTTGGGATATCTGAGCTACTCAACACTTTCATTCCTCATTCTGTTTAATTAAAACAGATTATTTTCTAAAGCAGGTAGCTTCAGTCATCAGACTCCATACTGGAACAATGCACTTCATGGTTGTGTTGCATTCACTGACCTCTTGTTAATAACAACGTGTGCTGTGTCAGTGTGGGATAACATGCTGATGCACAAATGTGTTGAAAAGGAAACGTGAGGGAGAAAACGACAGAGGACACACATTCATACTGGGAGCTGACCAGTACAACCAGTCTGTCACTGGGAGCTGACCAGTACAACCTGTCTGCTACTGGGAGCTGACCAGTACAACCTGTCTGCTACTGGGAGCTGACCAGTACAACCAGTCTGTTACTGGGAGCTGACCAGTACAACCTGTCTGCTACTGGGAGCTGACCAGTACAACCTGTCTGCTACTGGGAGCTGACCAGTACAACCTGTCTGCTACTGGGAGCTGACCAGTACAACCACTGTCTTCTACTGGTCATTGACCTGTGAGGTTCAGAGGCAGGAGTTTGGTTTTGTTCCAGGCCTGGAGGAGTGATGGTGGTGTGATATCAGGATGAGTTAGATCCCACCGACTCCAAACTGTTCACCATCTCCGTGGTTTTACGGCGCTGGTTTATGTCTCACCAGGTTTCCACCGCAGGAACTTTCTGTAAAACCAGCGAGAACAAAACGCCTCCAGATTCAGATTGAACCTCTAAAGGGCAGGAGGAGAAGTTACGCTCCGGACTAACCCGATAATGATGTCATAAATTCTGCCTGTTAATGTGGCAGGGAAGAGGAGGAGGAGGAAGGAGGAGGAGGAGAGGAGGGGGAGGAAGAAGGAGGAGGAGGAACAGAGAAAGATAGAAAGAGGAGGAAGAAGAGGAGGTGGAGAGTAAGAAGAGGAAGAGGAGAGGAGGAGGAGGAGGAGGTGGTGAGATGCAGCATCTCTCAGTGTGACTGATGAAGTCCTCCATCATCCTCATCGTCATGGTTACGGCTGGAATGCCTTCTCGGCTCCAGGAGGATTTCCTGGTTTGACTTTTGTTTCACTGATCCGTTGAAAATGGATTTCAAGTCGTCGTCTGTTGTTCCATCAACACCAAGAAACTGAGATGGTTACTGTTACGTCACATCCAGAATCCAGTTCAGTAATCTGATTACTTACTTTTGGATGACAGATGACTTTACAGATATTGAATATATAGTCTGGAGGGTTTCCACTGTGTTCTGATGTTTACAGAAAACTCCGACTAATGTTTGTTTGTTGGTATCGGCCAGCATCATGTTTTACACACAACCAGCGGCAGCAACATGTCAGATGTCTCATCTTCCTTCCTGCTAATTACCAACTAACTAACGAGCAAACAGCCTGAGACCAAAACTCAAACACAAATATGTTGTTTTCTGTTTCGTACTCGTTCCTGAAATCCCCTCGTGGTTCAGCAGGGAGGAGGAACTCTGAATCCCGTCGACGTTTGGAGGAACATCAAAGTTTCAGTCTCAGTTGGAAGACGTTTGTTTTACTGGAAATGAAAAAATAAAACTTTTCTATCTCGTAGCTTTTATTCTATTTATTTTCCTAACATGACGCATGACGCCAGGACCTCTACGACTCCAAGACCTCTACGACTCCAAGACCTCTACGACTCCAAGACCTCTACGACTCCAAGACCTCTACGACTCCAAGACCTCTACGACTCCAAGACCTCTACGACTCCAAGACCTCTACGACTCCAAGACCTCTACGACTCCAAGACCTCTATGACTCCAAGACCTCTATGAATCCAGGACCTCTACGACTCCAAGACCTCTATGACTCCAAGACCTCCATGAATCCAGGACCTCTACGACTCCAAGACCTCTATGAATCCAGGACCTCTACAACTCCAAGACCTCTATGAATCCAGGACCTCTACGACTCCAAGACCTCTACGACTCCAAGACCTCTATGAATCCAGGACCCCTACAACTCCAGGATGATCATCACCCAGCACTAAAAATTATTTGCCCAATAGTTTTATTTTCACTCCAAATGTTCTTCAAGAGATATTCAACATCAAATCAGGTTTTCAGGGACAAAACATGGATTTGGATAAATAGAAATACATTTCTTCTCCTTCAGTTGAAAGTTTCCTCTGTGCTGCTCTGCTGGCTCCGCCCCCATCGGTGATGAAACACTGAAGATGTAACACCATGGCTCCGCCCATCTCCGGTTGGGGGCGGGTGAGGAGAGACGTCCTCCACCTCTAAAGACATTAGCTAGCTAGCAGGCTAATCTGATATGTCAGATGATGTCTTCGGTGCTCTTTAAGTAAAGAGGACGGTGTTATATATATATATTATATATATATATATATATTATATATGTATATTTCTTTTTCACATTCCAGTAAAATCTGAGTCTGAGTCTGACTGGTTTCACCCCCAGACCCCCTGCAGAGACGAGGCAGCGCGGCAGACAGTCAAGAGCAGCACAGTGCCCTGGGGTGTGTGTGTGTGTGTGTGTGTGTGTGGGGGGGGGGGGGTCTCCCATGGGACCGATGTTCTCATTTCCATGAGAGTGGAGCCTCCATACGGACCGAGCAGGACAGCCTGTCTCAGATTAACATCTCATTCAGATGATCAGATTACTGGTCTGATCAGGTGTGATCGTTGAGATCTACTGGCTAACAGAACTACATATATATAGAACTACATATATATAGAACTACATATATATACCTCTTACAGCCAGTTTGGTCCTGATGAGACAAAACAACACATTAGCTGACTAATCACTTCAGGGATGAAATGTTAGTGTTTCTTTTCTCCTCTTATGTCCATTTTTTTTTTATCATTTTACAATAAATTAAAAATATAATATAACAATATAATAATAATACAATAAATTGAAGCCAAAATTAAATCTGAAAATATATGAGAATTTTTTTTTCTCATATAGAAAGACATAATCAGCCTGACTTCCAAATGAAGGTTGTAAATTATTCTTCCTCTTCCAATAATCTCAGAATATCAAATATCAAGCTAACTGCTCCAGTCACAGCGAACTGGAAGAAAGGCATTTTGGGAAATGTAGGAAATCACTAACTGAAGTAGAATAAAGTTAACTAAAGTTTATTATATATAACAGGAGGATCTTTAAGGTCCAGTCACTCGGGTGGGGGAACAAATACACACAAGGATTTTTACAATGCAAATCAATAAAAATATAGATCATAAAAAACTCAGGTTTCAAGGTTCATCTGAGTCCTCCTGGACCTCAGAGACCTGAGGCCACGCCCACCCAGCCTGCAGGACGCAGGTCATGTGGTACGAGGGCCGAGGCTGACGGGACCTCCAGCAGCGCCTGGCTCCGCCTCCTGGGAGCCGTCCGAGAGTAAATACCTTCCAAAGACTGGGGGTCCGCCATCTATCTGTGTGCTGACACATTAATGGGCTTGGCAGCATCATTTCAGCCATTAGACTGTGGACTCAGCAACTGCCCCGGCCCTTCCTTAACTCAGAGGAGACAGGGTTATTTCCTCCTCCTCCCCGTCTATTTTCGTTTTGGGAAAACGGCGTGCAGTTTAAGTGATTTCTCTTTGAACGTCCCATAAGTGCAGCAAATTTCCCCTTTAAAGCCGTGGATTGTAAAACATGATATTCTCTGGTAGTTTTCTCGTCCTCCATCGGCTCAACGCGGCTTTTTAAAAAGCTCAGCGATCGCCACCCACCATCTGAGGAGACGGGCTAATTAAAGTGGTACTTTTTACAAGTCTTACTCAATAAATCTGAATAAATTAACAAGGCATTACTAAGAAGCTACATTAAATTTGCATAGTGCATGTAATGAATATGCAGCAGCGAGGAGGTCTGCCACTGCGAACCGGAGGATTAGCATAACTACTTCCAGCATGGCTCTGAAATAATGCTCTCATTTGCACATCACTGAGTTGGCTAATTCTGGCGTCAGTGCAGCCTCGTAATTAAGAACCCCACTTTAATTTTTAATGAAGTTTATGTTACATCAATCCTGACAGTAATGAGAAGACATGGAAACAAAAAGGCTGCTAATAATTAAATTCACCAACCAGTTGGAGGGATGATAATTCCTGAGGAGAAATTACATGACTAATTATTAATTAAAGGTTCGACTGTTGTACGGCTCTTTAGCAGCGGCCTCCATGCCAAATGCCTTTTATCTGTGAAGGACTTGAGAGGCTCCTCGACGCTCCAGACTGTCATCAATTATAATGACCTCCAAAACAAAAAATACTCTAATTGGTCTTTTTCTCACAGCGAGGCGTCATCGCCTGGCGCCCGCCACATCCGGGCTTGTGGGAGTCTCAGCTGAGAGGCTGCTGATGCTGCCAGTCGGGTATCGGACAGGCAGACGTCTTTGACCTGAACTGGGAACAGAAACAACACAGATGCTTTCTGAAGATGATTGCAAACACACCTGAACCTTAGCAGCTTTTAGGCTCACATAGATACACATAGATGTGATGTATCTCATAATATACATCACAGTAGCAGTAACTGGAGAGGAGAGGATGCTGTACGCTGGACGGATCTATTTAGCGGTCCAGAACGCCTGAAGGTGTTTAAAGGTTTCAAGTGTTTCTTTATTTAGTTTCCATCCAGTTGTGATGGAGAGGAGCAGGCAGAGAGCATCATGGGTAGGAATCTGTTGATGAAGTCAGACTTCTATATTCTAGGTGCTTAGACGATGCTCTTATCCAGGACACTTCAACAGGACGTGAGGCTGTCGTGGGGATTGAACCTGTGGCGGTTCCGTTATGGGATTCAAGATTCAAGGTTTATTTTTCACATTCATAGACTGGACTGTGGTGAATGTTTGAGTTGTTTTGTCCCTCCTCCCCTCTTACTTCCTGTCTAGACAGGAAGTAGGAAGTAAGAGGCCTGCCTTCCTGCTGGGCTAAAATGTAGCTAGCTAACGTCTAGAGCCAAGACATCATTATCCTACGTCAAGCTACGTCTGCTGTGAGTTTACGTTCCCATGCCTACAGATCTGACAGGTAGCCACATAATCCGCATGGTCCTAGAGAGACTGGTGTTCCTTTTGATGTTAACTTTAGTTTATCTAGTTCAACGTGAAAGTGATGTAGTCAAAATGACCTTGTCCAAACAGGGAGGTCTACTACGTCTACTGTGGCCTGTAGGTCCTCTCCACCCTGACGGAGGGTCTGGCAGCTCAGCGGCTTCAGGCTGGAAATGTTGCCACAATATTAGCATGCTCAGAGTAAAGCCACTCCATCACCGAGCCAAACACCACCAGGCCACGGCCCCGCACGCTCCTCCATTAATCCACAGCATTTCATGCCTCAAAGTGAATTCCTATTGAGTCCATTACTATAAAACGGGGGTCAGAGGTTGATCTGACCCATAACTTCACCACCAGCTGACAGGCTTTTAGGGTGTTACTACACACCGTGTCTTAACAACAAGATGTCAGTGATGTGTCGTCTGCCCTCAATAAAACAGTCTGAATGTTATCTGTCCTCTGAAGTTGATGTTTGTAGCTGAAGGACGTCAGCTGTAAGAGAACAAAATTTAAAAACCTTTAAAAACGGAATAAACACAAAGCATCTATCTGTGTTTTACTGAACTGATGCCATGTTGTTGTTCACAAGCTCGTACCACGCAACGTTTTCATCAATCCTAATATAAAAATATTGAGCTCAACAGTGTGGTGCCATTCATATTCTGCATATGGATTTTGATTATTATCCATAATGTCGTAACCATCCAATGTAGCCTCACCACAAGCTAGTAGGTTGTGAAACGATAGTGTCTGCTCCTGTAGAAGACACAAGTCTGTATGATATCAACCTTGTTTTGAGAAAAACATGGAGGAGTACTACACTACCCACAATCCTAAAGTGTGGAGCTCGCTGTTACCATGGAAACGTTTACCGCACCCGCGAATGTCTTGTCAGCTAACGTTAACGTTAGCTACTAACGTAACCTAGCTAGCTGCTTATCCTATGCAGCAGGAACGAATCACTGTACCATGTCGATGACACTTTACACTATACTATATGAAACACGATATATACGCTCACACAACAACAACAACATCAACACGATACTATTGACAAATGTTACATTCAAGAAGAAGCGCTAAACTATCGTTAGTTTGGAAGTTGTTGGAAAAGTATCATTCTCAATGGTTTATGGGATGAGTAGTTCCTTCACTTCATAAATAATGATGTACACAGTCTTGTACTTTTGCCTTTTCTTCTGTTTTCTGATCTTTTTTTTGCTCAGAATCAAATGTTTTATGGTCACGATTCGTCTAGCTGGTTGTCTTGGTTCCTTAAAACTCTTTATAGAAGGATTTTCTGAAACGTCTCTGGAGTAAATTAATGGGAAATAAAAAAAAAAAAAAAGTGGGCGGTCACTGTTGTGCTCTATTGCTCTCTGTATACGTTCACATCATATGACTGTCCTGTACGTGACATAACGGAGTGTGTACGGCGGAGAGGCGCTGTGTGCCGGCAGCTTCAATCACACCGGATCGCCTCTGCCATTTTTAAAAGTTAATTCCAGCGGTAATGACTGCCGAGCTCCCGCTAATTCACCGGGACCTGGAATCCACAATTTGCAGATCAAGGGGGAAAATCTTGTCTTTTCTCATTACCGACTAGTGAAACATTCTTATTGCCGGCATATTTAATTGAGCTGCAGAAATGCAATATCAGTAGGACTTGGGGATAAATAAGGAGCGTTCCCATTGGTCTCACTGAGGAGCTATTGATGTTTCATAAATCCTAGTCAGTAGAAATTTAATTGAGTTACCATGCTGAATTACCTTGCATCTAAATGGCATCCAGGTCCGCAAATGGAATAATTAGGCCAGCGAAAATGGGACGTATCAAGTATTATCCCAAGTGACAACAGGCCGTGGATATTCACTCAATTGCCTGCATTTATGAAGCAAATCAGATAACAAGCCCGGCTTTCCCCCCCGAACGCAGCGCTTCATGAATTTCTAGTCACTGGAAATAACAGCTGTCTCCGTGGAAGGATGGGAACCGGCGGGGAGATTACCCCCGGTCCGGCTCAGCCCTGAATCACCGGGGCGTCGCCGCTGAGACTCTCAATCCTCAATCTCACGTTACAAATTACAGGAATACTTTGACAGTTTGGATGTTGGTGGTTGTTTTTCTGTACGGTGAAACCAAGAGGACCAACATGAGGCCACGGCTAGCGGAGCCCCGCTGGCTTCAACGCTAACAGGGCGTTTTACAGGAAGTCATGAATGTGAAAATGTTCCCCACAATAACTCTAATAAGCAGAAAATAGTGAAGTAAAATTCAGCATGTCAGAGAATTTACTGGGAAGTGCATTCTGGGTAGTTGTAACTGTCCGTCCTAACATGTTGTCATGACGATCCTGGATGTGGTGATATTAAGACATGCTGTATTTTACTGTGTGAGGACGACGTGTTGACAGCAGCTTCAATCTAAAGCACATTTAGGAAACATCACAGTCAAGTGACCGCTGACCGCCGACCGCTGACCGGACCGCCGACCTCCAACCGGACCTCCGACCGGACCGCTGACCGGACCGCCGACGACCTCCGACCGGACCGCCGACGACCTCCGACCGGACCGCCGACGACCTCCGACCGGACCGCCGCCGACCTCCGACCGGACCGCTGACCGGACCTCCGACCCGACCGGACCGCCGACGACCTCCGACCGGACCGCTGACCGGACCGCCGACGACCTCCGACCGGACCGCCGACGACCTCCGACCGGACCTCCGACCGGACCGCTGACCGGACCGCTGACGACCTCCGACCGGACTGCCGACGACCTCCGACCGGACCGCCGACCGGACCGCCGACGACCTCCGACCGGACCTCCGACCGGACCGCCGACGACCTCTGACCGGACCGCCGACCGGACCTCCGACCGGACCGCCGACCGGACCTCCGACCGGACCGCCGACCGGACCTCCGACCGGACCTCTGACCGGACCGCCGACCGGACCTCCGACCGGACCGCCGACCGGACCGCCGACCGGACCTCCGACCGCCGACCGGCCCTCCGACCGGACCGCCGACCGGACCGCCGACCGGACCTCCGACCGGACCGCCGACCGGACCTCCGACCGCCGACCGGCCCTCCGACCGGACCGCCGACCGGCCGCCGACCGGACCGCCGACCTCCGACAGACGCTCGCTCTCTCATTTGCTTAATCGGCAGTTGAGTTGATTTAATTGCGCCGACGACGAACCGCTGAAGCGTGGGATGTTGTTTTGGACGGGAACCCTGGTTACCCTGCTAAACTCACCGTCAGCAGCAGTGGCTCTGTGTCACCCAAAGTGGAGAGCAAGGCACTGATGCCGCACCCTGGTTAACTGCTTCAGGCTGTGAAGCACCTTGACCTTTGACCCTCCAGCATTAAATTATTCACTTATTCTCATTATTTTAGTCATGTCCATGTAATTGAGATTTTAGATGTCAGATAACGTCACGTCATGAAGGACTCAACAAATTATTAACAAACAGGTTTTCCACTTGGAGAAAAATGGAGACAAACTGCAGATGGATTTGATGGTTTGATGGTTTTAAAAGTGAAATGGGCAGAAAATGTTTTGTTCCAGTCGACTGCAGACAAATCTTCCAGAGGTTCACCAGAAACTTCTTTATTTTACCATCAACCATTTTGATTTCAAAATAAAAGGAACCTCCAAAAGAAAACTGACCAAAATGGTACGGTGTTAATTACACCTCAATATTGTGATGATTCTGCAGCAGTGGGACGGAGCGAGTACCGGAGGGCTCAGCGTGTTGTTGTAATGATGGCGTTGGTTTCTGCATGGTTCCGCATTAGAGGGGGGGGGCAGCATGAAGCACGATCACCATCAACCCTCACACTTCAGGTCCACTCAGAGGGCATTAGAGAGGAGGCAGTGCATGTAAAACACACACACACACACACACACACAGCCTCCATCTGGGCCTGACGACGGGGTCAGAAACAAACATCTTACCACGCCACGCCACTCCAGATGAGTGGGCGGCGTCCTCGAGGCTGATGGAGCCGTGATCGTGTTTTGCTTAGCGGCGGCTGATTTCCATGCGGCCTCAGGAGTTTCCTCGTATTGACTCTGGACAAACGTCGACTGGCGGCAGGACGTGGACGCTTCACTGGACTGAGGCTTTAACCGGCTTCTGCTGTTTGTTGACGCTTTGTTGAAATGCATTTCACCATGACCCTTACTTTGAAGGTGGGGAGAGGAAAGTCACTCTGTGCTTTTATTTTGTAAGATGTATGAATGACCTTAATGAATGGTTCAGACTAAGAAGCTATTCTATTCTATTCTATTCTATTCTATTCTGTTCTGTTCTGTTCTATTCTATTCTATTCTATTCTATTCTATTCTGTTCTATTCTATTCTATTCTATTCTGTTCTGTTCTGTTCTGTTCTATTCTATTCTATTCTATTCTATTCTATTCTATTCTATTCTGTTCTGTTCTATTCTATTCTGTTCTATTCTATTCTATTCTATTCTATTTATGTTTGGTATTCTAATAAATGAATGTGATTGGATGATCACACAGTGTTCAGTTGGTTGTCTTCCATCATGGCCGCTGAGGTGAGACGGTAAACTCGTTAACGTTGATGTTAGGAGTCTAAATATTCCGGTCGCGTCGACATCATCCGCCACACCGCCGCTACAATTTGCCACGGATTAATAACGGCAAGACACCGCCGCCGTGCTGCCGCAGGTTAGCCCAGACTTATTATGAATAAATGAATCAGTGCCACCAAATGCGTCATGGCCGTTACCACCCAGCGTGGCGCCTGGCCCACCGGTCACCCCCTTCCCTCCCTCCACACCCCCCCACCCTGCTCACCCTATTAGAGCTGCTGATTTATCTGGAGACGGTGTGCTTAATACAAAACAATGTAAATCACACTCAATTACAGTATTTGAATATGAGAGGCAGAGGGGATTGTGGGATGGGGGATGGGGGCGGGCAGAAAGCCTCATAGAAACACCAGTGGAAGTATCCTGATTGTTTGGTCATGTGGTGAGGTTGGTGTGAGGTTGAGGGAGGTTGGTGTGAGGTTGAGGGAGGTTGGTGTGAGGTTGAGGGAGGGAGGTTGGTGTGAGGTTGAGGGAGGTTGGTGTGAGGTTGAGGGAGGTTGGTGTGAGGTTGAGGGAGGTTGGTGTGAGGTTGAGGGAGGTTGGTGTGAGGTTGAGGGAGGTTGGTGTGAGGTTGGTGTGAGGTTGAGGGAGGTTGGTGGGAGGTTGGTGTGAGGTTGAGGGAGGTTGGTGTGAGGTTGAGGGAGGTTGGTGTGAGGTTGAGGGAGGTTGGTGGGACGAAGCTGCCCAGCCTGAATATGAGCAAAATGATGTCTCCGCCCCCGACTGGAGATGGGCGGAGCCACTGAGGAGCGAAATCCTCTAAAGACCGATTGGCCTGATGGTTGAAAATAATAGAATCATCCTTTAAGGTTTTATTGTGAAGAGCCATGGAGACGTTCTACAGATGTACTGATGTAATCTATTTATATTGATCACATCCTACCTCCACATCTCAACTGTCTCGAGGCTCAGAGCTTCATCACAGCTCTTCATCACAGCTCTTCATCACAGCTCTTCATCACAGCTCTTCATCACAGCTCTTCATCACAGAGCTTCATCACAGCTCTTCATCACAGCTCTTCATCACAGCTCTTCATCACAGAGCTTCATCACAGAGCTTCATCACAGCTCTTCATCACAGCTCTTCATCACAGCTCTTCATCACAGCTCTTCATCACAGCTCTTCATCACAGCTCCCTTACAGGTCTGAAATCAGTTGAGCTCAGTGAGTGATCAGATCTTTCAGCTGATCCATCCATTTCATGATATGTTCCCTCGGTGTATCTGAGCGTGACCAGGGATCAGAGCTGCTTCCATCTTCGAAGCCGGGCACATAAACACTCAGGCGAAAGGTCAAAGGTTAAGCACACTCTCCTGACCCCTGAGTGATTCACAGACCTCACATCTGTTAGGACCAGCCGGTCACTCGCTCTCTTGCTGTTCTCATTACTATGGTTATTATTTCTCTCTCCACCTTCACTAAAACACAGCCTAACCCTAGCCCTGGAGGTTGCAGAAAGGCATTCTGGGAAACGTAGGAAAGTGTGTAAAACACCAACAGTAAATAACTGAAGGAATGATGATAACAGGAAGAGGATCTGACGGAGGTTCAGCTTTAAATTGTTCATTTCATCTTCATGTATTAATTGAATGTTTTTTCTCACAGTGAATACGATCTTGAAGCTGAAGTCCGGCCCCCCCCCCCCCCCCCCCCCCCCCACCCCCCACTCAGCATCTGCATCAAGAGAAAAAAAAAGCGACTGTCATTCTCCAAGACCATCACTTCTACATCCCATCATCCATCATCCAACATGGCGGAGGAACATCAGGAATCATCCCTGCGGTCGCCGAGTCACGGTCTCGCCTGACAACACAAACACGACGCCCATACACGCAGAGGTCGCTCGCCCCTCTCTCTCCCAGCTGTTACTCTCCATATGGCTTCAATGGACTGCTGACAATGAATAGGTGAGTGTGTGTGTGTGTGTGTGTGTGTGTGTGTCCATGCCTACTGAAAAAACCTGTAACACCTGTGCTGCCTCATCTCACACACACACACGCACACACACGCACACACACACACACACACACACACACACACACACGCACAATCTTCCTCACAGATGCTTGTAAATCCTTAAAGCTGCTTCGTGTCACATTCAGGGTTTCTCGTTAAATCCGGTTCCTCGTGACGTCGTTGCTTCCTGTCACTAACAGGACGACATCGTTTGCTGCTTATTGATACAAATCATTTTTAAATTGCCGTTAGGTAATCAATGACCTTGATCGACCTCTACTGGTGACCAGCTGATCCGACTCAAAACAGAGTCCAGGCTGAAAAGTGACTTTTAATGCCAGAAATCTCAGCGTCTGGCCAAGTGATCAATGAGTTATTGGTATTGATCAGCAACCCTATCAACCCAGATGTCCCATGGTCTGTTTGTACTATGAAGTGCACATTTAATTACTTAATCCCTTAATCCACCTTATCCAGGGAAGCTTTTCAGCTCGGCTTCGCTACACAGACCTTCAGCTCTCCATTTTTCCAGCTGATCTGAGATCAAACCCGTCAGCTTCTCTGCTCAGAAGGCAGAAACCTGGATGAGGAGGTTTAATGGAGGAAGGTTCTGGACACAGCTCTGTCCCGGAGACTCCTGACTGTGGTTGGTTTGTTGGTGATCTAGGAAGTGAGGTTTAGTCTACTGCTGACCTCAGTTGAAGATGGATGATTTCCTATACGGGAACTCTGTGGGTCTGCAGGGTTCATCTAGTCAAGATCTTCTCTGCATTTCTGTCATTTATCTTTGTGCATTTTGTTTAAAACACACTGTTCTTCCAGTATGGTGTAAAATAATCAATAACATGCAGTGATAGGGTTATTAATAGATTGTGTTTCACTGAGTCTTTCTCAGTTCTTATTGGAGGACGAAGATGACAAGTCAAGTCAAGTCAAGTAGTTTATTTGTCACATGCACACATGAGGTGTGCAGTGAAATGCAAAAGTGGCAATAGTTCACAGTATTTACAGTAAAAAAAACAACAACATAATATTTACAGTATTACGGTAATTACAATAATTACAGTAAGAGCTCTTATATAAAAAACAACACAATATATACATTAACAGCACTGGAAATTAAAATATAAAATATAAAATATGAAATAAGAGGTAGGTAGGGGAAATCACAAGTATGAAGATGAACACAAGTAGCTGGTGCCATTACTAATATCTGGGATTTAAATTACTCCTGGTATTTAAGTTACTCCTAGTATTTAAATTACTCCTGGTATTTTAGTTACGCCTAGTATTTAAATTGCTCCTAGTATTTAAGTTACTCCTAGTATTTAAATTACTCTTGGTATTTAAATTACTCCTGGTATTTTAGTTACGCCTAGTATTTAAATTGCTCCTAGTATTTAAGTTACTCCTGGTTTTTAAGTTACTCCTCTTAGAGATCAACATATTGCCACCCTTAAACATATTATCATGAAATTATTATCTTATCTGACGTATTGAACTATTGTATATATATATATTATTGAACTATATATATATATTATATATATATATATTATTGAACTATTGTATATATTGAACTAATATATATACATATGTATTATTGAACTATTAAATATACATATATATTATTGAACTGTTGTATATATATATATATTATTGAACTATTGTATATATATATTATTGAACTATTGTATATATATATATTATTGAACTATTGTATATATTATTGAACTAATATATATACATATATATTATTGAACTATTATATATACATATATTATTGAACTATTGTATATATATATTATTGATCTATTGTATGAATATATGATTGAACTATTGTTTATATATATATATATATATTATTGAACTATTGTATATATATATTATTGACCTCTTGTATATATATATTATTGAACTATTATATATACATATATATTATTGAACTATTGTATGTATATATGATTGAACTATTGTTTATACATATATATTATTGAACTATTGTATATATATATTATTGAACTATTATATGTATATTATTGAACTATGGGGGGCCAAACAGGAAATATTTATCGAACTTTGATATATATACAATGAACTTTGATATATATACATTGTATTTGATATATACACATTGTATTTGATATATATATATCGGACTTTGAGTTTGGATCAGGCACTGAGCTGGCCAGCTGTTCAGCACCACCGTGAGATCTGAAAGTTAAATGATCTTTTAACAGTAAAGTTAGTGGATGAAAGTGCAATGGAAATTTGATATATTGATATGATGAATTTATTGGCTACATTGAACATTGTGTCTTGATCAGGTATTGATCCAGCCGTCTTTTCAACACCAACAGTTTCGGATCTAATTGCAGATATTCAGGATCACTTTATTCTGGCAGATCGTCCCGAGCTCTGCTGTGTTGTTAATGGTAGTGGTAGCTGGTAGTGGTTAATGGTAGTGGTAGCTGGTAGTGGTTAATGGTAGTGGTAGCTGGTAGTGGTTAATGGTAGTGGTAGCTGGTAGTGGTAGCTGGTAGTGGTTAATGGTAGTGGTAGCTGGTAGTGGTTAATGGTAGTGGTAGCTGGTAGTGGTTAATGGTAGTGGTAGCTGCTAGTGGTTAATGGTAGTGGTAGCTGCTAGTGGTTAATGGTAGTGGTAGCTGCTAGTGGTTAATGGTAGTGGTTAATGGTAGTGGTTAATGGTAGTGGTAGCTGCTAGTGGTTAATGGTAGTGGTAGCTGCTAGTGGTTAATGGTAGTGGTAGCTGGTAGTGGTAGCTGGTAGTGGTAGCTGGTAGTGGTTAATGGTAGTGGTTAATGGTAGTGGTAGCTGGTAGTGGTTAATGGTAGTGGTTAATGGTAGTGGTAGCTGGTAGTGGTAGCTGCTAGTGGTTAATGGTAGTGGTAGCTGGTAGTGGTTAATGGTAGTGGTAGCTGCTAGTGGTTAATGGTAGTGGTAGCTGGTAGTGGTTAATGGTAGTGGTTAATGGTAGTGGTAGCTGCTAGTGGTAGCTGGTAGTGGTAGCTGCTAGTGGTTAATGGTAGTGGTTAATGGTAGTGGTAGCTGCTAGTGGTTAATGGTAGTGGTTAATGGTAGTGGTAGCTGGTAGTGGTTAATGGTAGTGGTTAATGGTAGTGGTAGCTGGTAGTGGTTAATGGTAGTGGTAGCTGCTAGTGGTTAATGGTAGTGGTAGCTGGTAGTGGTTAATGGTAGTGGTAGCTGCTAGTGGTTAATGGTAGTGGTAGCTGCTAGTGGTTAATGGTAGTGGTAGCTGGTAGTGGTTAATGGTAGTGGTAGCTGCTAGTGGTTAATGGTAGTGGTAGCTGCTAGTGGTTAATGGTAGTGGTAGCTGCTAGTGGTTAATGGTAGTGGTAGCTGGTAGTGGTTAATGGTAGTGGTAGCTGCTAGTGGTTAATGGTAGTGGTAGCTGCTAGTGGTTAATGGTAGTGGTAGCTGGTAGTGGTTAATGGTAGTGGTAGCTGGTAGTGGTAGCTGCTAGTGGTTAATGGTAGTGGTAGCTGGTAGTGGTAGCTGCTAGTGGTTAATGGTAGTGGTAGCTGGTAGTGGTAGCTGGTAGTGGTAGCTGGTAGTGGTTAATGGTAGTGGTTAATGGTAGTGGTAGCTGGTAGTGGTTAATGGTAGTGGTTAATGGTAGTGGTAGCTGCTAGTGGTTAATGGTAGTGGTAGCTGCTAGTGGTTAATGGTAGTGGTAGCTGGTAGTGGTTAATGGTAGTGGTAGCTGCTAGTGGTTAATGGTAGTGGTAGCTGGTAGTGGTTAATGGTAGTGGTAGCTGCTAGTGGTTAATGGTAGTGGTAGCTGGTAGTGGTTAATGGTAGTGGTTAATGGTAGTGGTAGCTGCTAGTGGTAGCTGGTAGTGGTAGCTGGTAGTGGTTAATGGTAGTGGTTAATGGTAGTGGTAGCTGCTAGTGGTTAATGGTAGTGGTTAATGGTAGTGGTAGCTGGTAGTGGTTAATGGTAGTGGTAGCTGCTAGTGGTTAATGGTAGTGGTAGCTGCTAGTGGTTAATGGTAGTGGTAGCTGCTAGTGGTTAATGGTAGTGGTAGCTGGTAGTGGTTAATGGTAGTGGTAGCTGCTAGTGGTTAATGGTAGTGGTAGCTGCTAGTGGTTAATGGTAGTGGTAGCTGGTAGTGGTTAATGGTAGTGGTAGCTGGTAGTGGTAGCTGCTAGTGGCTAATGGTAGTGGTAGCTGCTAGTGGTTAATGGTAGTGGTTAATGGTAGTGGTAGCTGCTAGTGGTTAATGGTAGTGGTTAATGGTAGTGGTAGCTGCTAGTGGTTAATGGTAGTGGTAGCTGGTAGTGGTTAATGGTAGTGGTAGCTGCTAGTGGTTAATGGTAGTGGTAGCTGCTAGTGGTTAATGGTAGTGGTAGCTGGTAGTGGTTAATGGTAGTGGTAGCTGGTAGTGGTTAATGGTAGTGGTAGCTGGTAGTGGTAGCTGCTAGTGGTAGCTGGTAGTGGTAGCTGCTAGTGGTTAATGGTAGTGGTAGCTGCTAGTGGTTAATGGTAGTGGTAGCTGCTAGTGGTTAATGGTAGTGGTAGCTGCTAGTGGTTAATGGTAGTGGTTAATGGTAGTGGTAGCTGCTAGTGGTTAATGGTAGTGGTTAATGGTAGTGGTTAATGGTAGTGGTTAATGGTAGTGGTAGCTGCTAGTGGTTAATGTAGCTCCTGTTGTATGAGGCAAAGCTTCAGCTCCCTGCCAACAGCTGCAACATTTGGTGTCCTGGAACAAGAGATCGCTGTAGTTTCTAGAAAACTATTGTCATTTAACAATGATCCTACAGGCTCCCTTCCATTCTCAGCCATTCCACTGGAGTAGAAACAAATACACATCCAATTTCTCCCCCAACAGTAGCCAAGATAGACCAGAATGCAATGCAGCAACAAGACATGATTTGGTTTTGAGGAGGGGGCGACTCTGTTGTCTTGCCCCTACTATCACTATCTCTCTCTCCACGCTACATAAAACCTACAGCTGAATTGAACAAGTTCAGGCCTGTTCCCTGGAGGTTGCAGAACGGTATTCTGGGAAACGTAGGAAATGACTAACTGAAGTAGAAGTAGATGAGGCAGGTTGAGGGAAAGTGGATTCAATGAAAAAGTAAATTCCAACACTTGATCACTAAATAACTCCTGACTGATGAGGTCTGACAGGAAGAGGATCTGAAGGAGTTTCATCTAAACTAGTCCTCCTTTTGCTGGGGCTCCCTGGGACCCCCTCCAGGACCCCTGAAGGTCCCTAGACCCCATTTTGGGAATCACTGATGTAGACTACCTGTATAGCCCGGGGCAGTTAGGGGGAGTCCTGTTCCATTTCAATGGGACTGTGTTTGCCCTAATTAGCGCCTGGGGCTGCAGGTCCCAACAGGAAGCAGCGGTCAGGTCTGATCTGGACAGGAACACCTGCTGGACCGGCTCGCTGTCGTTAATGGAGATCTCTGCAGTAAAACGAAGAGGCCTTCCTAATTTATGTAATCACTCAATTAACTGTAATTCCAGCATATGTTCAAAATGCCCACGGGTCTTCTTCTCCCAGGTAGAGTCTGGTGTCACGGAGGAGCAGCTAATTAATTTTACATGCATGTTAAATCACCGATCTAGTTACCCCCCCCCAACCCCCCACCCCCCGCTTACCACTACCCCCCCCCCCCCACACACACACACACACACCCTTTCATACTGTGCATCTTTTGAACACATTATTGTAAACACTGCAATTTATTTTTATTTATGTATAATTATTGCAGCTTATTATGAATTAATGTTACGTGTCTCTCATGAATGTGTTTCTGCAGAATATTTTCTATTTCTACTGTTTCATGTCAGGCTATAACAATATATATCCTCTATATAACACCTATATAACCTCTATATAACACCTCTATAACACCTATACAACACCTATATAACCTCTATATAACGCCTATATAACCTCTATATACCACCTCTATAACACCTATATAACCTCCATATAACACCTATATAACCTCTATATAACCACCTCTATATAACCTCTATATAACACCTCTATAACCTCTATATAACACCTCTATAACACCTCTATAACCTCTATATTACCTCTATATAACACCTATGTTACCTCTATATAACACCTCTATAACACCTCTATAACCTCTATATTACCTCTATATAACACCTATATTACCTCTATATAACACCTATATTACCTCTATATAACACCTATATTACCTCTATATAACACCTCTATAACACCTCTATAACCTCTATATAACCTCTATATAACCTCTATATAACACCTATATTACCTCTATATAACACCTATATTACCTCTATATAACACCTCTATAACACCTCTATAACCTCTATATAACCTCTATATAACCTCTATATAACACCTATATTACCTCTATATAACACCTATATTACCTCTATATAACACCTCTATAACACCTCTATAACCTCTATATGACGTGTCTTCACATCTTAACTTATTTAACTCAAGATAAACGTCTCCTGTTTCACCGGGTCACTTAACGGTTCTTCTTTAATTAATTAACCCGTTGAGTGCTGATAATGAAAGAAAATGAATGAACACACATACACACACACACACACACACACTTAGCTCAAAGGGCTGAGTGCCTTAATGAGAACCGCCTTCTGCTAATTAATTGACAGCTCTTGAATATTCATAATGTACCGTAACGAAGCGTTAAGATGATTTATAACCTCCAGCTGCATCTAATCATAGTCATAACGATGATAACAATAATAGTACTAATACTAATAATAGTCATGATAGTAATAATACCGGTAAAAGTTGTTTTTATTGTTAGTATTAGTATGAGTATCATCCCAATCTGCTCTCTGATTGGCTGCAGCTAAATACGTTAAATTGGCAAGATGACAAAGACGTTTAAATTTTACTTTGATGTTAATCTTAATTAGTTAATATGCAAATATTTGCATTGATGTGCCGCTCCCAACCCCCCCCCCCCCAACACACACACACACACACACACACACACACACACACACACGCATACACCAACAGCATTTTGTATATTCACTTAGTTTTGGGAAAATCGACTTTAAAAAATAAAAATATATAATATATAATATAATAATAAATATAAAAATATATAGAAATACATAGAAATAGTTAAAATAGTTAATAGTTGAAAAGAAATAATTGAAATAGAAGATAGAAAATGAAAAAGTGTTTTTGATAGAGTGTCGGGCTGACACATCATTATCAGGATCAATGTTCCCTGTAAACTAATAATGTAATAATTCACCGACCAGTTCATAACACTGGTGCTGCGGGTCTCCGGTCCATCGTGCGGGACATGTCACCGCATAATAAGTCCCCGTCCAGCAGCTCATCTTGGTGACAAATGACATTCAGATCATTTGTTGCTGGTGGAGGAGAGGAGGCGGCCGTGTGAAAGTGGCTCTCGGGTCCGTCCTTTCATCCCTGACCCGGTATTGTGTCCGCCCCCCTGGGAACGACCCGCCTGCCCGGGTCTCTTTGTTTCGCCTCCTTTTTAGAGACTAAAAACTAAATTGTCCCCCGGTTCCCTCCCACTTCAGAGCCGGGGCCGGTTCACAAGTGCAATGCAATTTGGCTTAGGCCAACCTTTGTTCCGCAAATGACCAAACACTATACAGTTGATCTACTGCGGCTTCAGACGGCCTCCTGCCACAGAGTCAATCTGTTCAGAATGCTTTCATTTTTTGTGCCCGGAACTCAAATTTGTCTTTTTTTTATTCTCTGCTGCTACGGCGAGACAATAAACCCCCAAAAGTTCCAGCCAGAGTCTCAGTGAAGACTTGTTAAAGAATTTGTTTTACAACGGGAAACAAAAACAATTGTATTTGTTCTTGTTAAACTGTTGGAACAACAAATGCAATCTGTAGTAATATAGTAATTATTATTATTATTATTAATAACAGTAATAATAATAACAATAATAATTATAACACCTATTCCTATTTCTATTTTAGTTTATCCTTAATTGTCTTACTGTTATTTTGTTTGTGTTTTATATATAGATGTGTGATTTAATGTTTACCAACCCAGTTGAAACGTGCCTCGTCCCAAATATTGCATTGTCCAGTACGACTGTAAGTGATACTGTACATATGACAATACAAGAACTAGAACACTAATTATTATTATAATAATTACCATAATGATAATAATGCGTGTCATATTTTGTTTTATAACAGATATAATACTAATACTAATAATAATTCGTTTTATATCATTTGTTTTATAGTCGATATCATAATAATAATGATAATAATAATAATAATAAAAAATAATAATAATAATGTCAATAATTATAATATGAATCATAATAACCGGGGTGTGAGAGTTGGTCTCCCGGTCCCGGTGGTCCCCGGCCGCCGTGGGCTGATGGAGGCGCGTGCATGAGGTCCGAGTCAGGCTTCACTCACTCATAATTGACTGATTGATTTTATACAGTTTCCAGGGCCGCTGATTGATCCCCGCTGTTCCGGACCTCTCGGTTTACTGAACGTCAGGAGGTAAACTTCTCAAAATTACGTTTTGACTTTTTACTAAATCTTTCATTGCCGGTAACAGCTGGATATTAAAGGACCGGAACAGACGGCTGACCGGTTTGTGCAGTTTCATTAACAACTTTTGGACCGCTGCATGTTCACCATTAATACCATAAATCAGCGGAGGGTGAATGCACATTTTATTTGCAGAATAGTTCACTCTTTTAGGTTGACAAAACAATATTCATGATATCAATCCATATTACACATAATAATATGAACTGCTGTAAGTTAACTTGGATCTGCTCTTTTAAGGGAAAAGCAAAAATTTATGTTTTTTCTGAAAATGTATTTATTTTGTATCGGTGGTTGTTTGCCTCGCGCTGGTCGCCGGCTGCAGTTCCTAGTTTCATCTCTGCTGTTCAGCTCGATGACAAGAAACCACGGAAGCAGACTCACCGGGAACGACGGACGCTGCAGGCCGGAGCTCTGGATCCGCAGCGGCTTGGAAATAAGCAGAAAAAAAGAGAAACAAGACACAGCACATTGCGATTAGCCCGTCAAAGTCCACATCTCTTAGCGGCTCTATTTGTCAATGCAAATTGGTGGTGGGCATCCCTCCTGCGCACTGTGCGCAAAAGGGTGCGCAACATACCTTCACATGCCGCAGCAGAGCGCCACCACACTCCGAATCCGCCGCTTTGCCTTTTTCGCCCCTTTTGCTCCGTCTTCAAATGGAAATGACTTCTGTTGGCTCAAGGTGTCCGTGTAAATAGGTGTAAATGAAACCAGATTATGCCCCTTTTCCCCTGAGCCCCCACCTTCCTCCTCCTCCTCCTCCTCCTCCTCCTCCTCCTCCTCCTCCCTGGGTGATTGTCATGTGATGGTAAAGAAGTGGCCCATTAATGAAGCTCCTCTCCGGGGGTCTTTTCTGCTCCTGTCACCGCGTCCGACCGGCAGACGGGACAGGGAGGACATGGAAGCAGCCGCTTAGCTCGTCTCATCTTATCGGCCCCGTCCGGTGTGGATCTTACCGCCTCCCCAAACTAACGAGCAGTCTGGTTTTCTGTGGGACTACTGAGGACCGACAGCCCTCCGGTCCCGCGCACCGCAGGGAGGAAACAGTGAGTTAAACTTTCTTCAACTGTTGGCGGAGTTGCGGCTTTAACGTGTGCGTAAAAGGGACGATGCGTGCCAAATACCAGGCGTGTTACTTTTCGTGCGTAACGGTGTTTTGAAGAATTGGACTGCGCCCTCCAAAGCCCCTTTGGACAGTTTTGAATTCTTAACCAAGATTGTTTCTGGCGTTGACCTCAGACTCGTCACCGGTGTGAATTCTTCCGGACTGGTCCAAAATGCCTCGGCCGGGGAGAAACACTTACAGCGACCAGAAGCCCCCCTACTCCTACATCTCCCTCACCGCCATGGCCATCCAGAGCTGCCCGGAGAAGATGCTGCCTCTCAGTGAGATTTACAAGTTCATCATGGACAGGTTCCCCTACTACAGAGAGAATACGCAGCGATGGCAGAACTCCTTGCGGCACAATCTGTCCTTCAACGACTGTTTCATCAAGATCCCCCGGCGTCCGGACCAGCCGGGCAAGGGGAGTTTCTGGGCTCTCCATCCCAGCTGCGGCGATATGTTTGAGAACGGGAGTTTTCTGAGGCGTCGGAAGCGCTTCAAAGTGATGTTGGCCTCCGACCACTTGGCTCCCAACAAGCCGTCAGACGCCGCTCATTACCTGCAACAACAGGCCAAGCTCCGTCTGAGCGCCCTGGCGGCCACGGGGACGCACCTCCCGCAGATGTCGGGTTACAACATCGGCGTCTCCCAGCCGTCCACTTTCAAACACCCGTTCGCCATCGAGAACATCATCGCCAGAGAGTATAAGATGCCAGGGGGGCTGGCCTTCTCCACCATGCAGTCCATGTCGGCCGGATATCCCCTCCACAACCAGCTGACCACGGCCTGGCCCCACATGTACAGCTCCAGTGTGATGGACACGGCGGCTCCCATCTCCATGGCCGGTGACTACTCAGCATACGGGATGCCCCTCAAGTCTATCTGCCACGGCGGCCAGACGTTACCTGCCATCCCAGTGCCCATCAAGCCCACGCCCGCTTCGCTGCCAGGCCTGTGCGCGCTGCCGACTCACATCCCAGCTTTCCTTGCGAACTCTCCCCAGTCCCTCAGCCCGACCTCCCCGCAGACAGCCACCGGCCAAAGCAGCCCAGTCGCGCTCGGAGAGACGCTCCCCAACCCGGCCTCCTCGGCGCTGCAGGCCGCGGTGGCGGTGCACTGACGGGACCCCGCGGGACTTTTTATAAACTCAAGTGAAAAGTGAAAAGTTCCTCAAGTCCAAAGCAGTATTTTATCTACACACCGGGACTACCGTCAGCGCGCAAAGTCGCGTTCAAGGCAAGGATGTGCGTTTTTATTTTGTGGTTGATTCTGTTTAACCGGGGAGGGATAAACGACCCAGCCCACCACCAATATCAACAAGATCATTTATATTTTCAGATAATCATTCTGTTATGATTCTCCCCTCATCCTTAGACACCCTGCATCACTTTGATGCTTTATTCTGAATTTAAGTCTGTATAAAGATTTCTGTCAGCCTGGCTTCACTCTCCTCCGCACCGCTTTACATTCCTTCAGTCTTGTTCCTGGTCCAGATATTAAAGTATTATTACATATTATTCGGCCCAGATTATTATGATTATAACCTTTTACTCGCTCAACTTTTAGCTGTCAAGTTTTAGCTCAGTTTCTGTCTGGTTTCAATCTGAAGGAATGAGGAGGCTGAACTCAACAGGAGCGTCAAGGTGACCAACTTTAAATGCATACGATAAACCAAATAGCCAATCTTGTTTTGTTTTTTGTTTTTATTTTATAAATGAAATGAACAATCGCAGAGATGACGTGTCATTAAAATAAGACTTGAAAACATATTTATGTTAGAGGTTCTGCTCCAAAACACTGGACATATTTGACTTAATGCAAGGATATACTGACATGGATCAAATGCACTTTTTAGCTAGATGTTGGATATCTGTAGCTGACAGATCTGTAGTTTCTTCGTGGACCATTTAAGTTAAACTGTGGTGACCATATGAAATGCTGTATATTTGTATCGTCTGTATAAAACCAGCATGCTCCTATTTGGAAACCTTGTGTTTGTATTTTGCTGAAGGCATGCGCACTGTGTCTGCAATAAATTATTGGTCATCCGAATATTTTCCCATTAAAACTTTTCTGTAAACATCTCATCATCAAGAATGGCTGTTATTGATGAAGTCAGACATTAGACACACACACACGCGCGCACACATACAAACAAGCACCTGCACGCACGCATGCATGCAAGCACTCAGCATGTTGCGCCTCACAGTTCCAGATCAATCAAAAGTTGAGGGATTTAATTTATTTTTATTTCATTTTATTTCATTTTCGCCAATTATTTGATGGTTTATTTGCATCATCAGCCCTCCTGTTTATGATGAGAACTGGCGGGTTTTAATAAGACCTCATTCAACAGGCGACAGGAACCTGCAGAATTTACTAAACAAAAGAAAAATGAATAATATCCAAAAACGAGGCAAAAATTTGAATTATGTAAGTAGATATGGTTTAGTATAGCGGGTTGCATTATTATTATTATTATTATTATTATCATGAGTTATTATTTCATAGTCCTAATGACTAAAGGGTATGCTGCCTTAAGACCGAGTTTTAGAAACATGCATCACTTTTAACATACATTAAAATGAACAGCATAAAAGTTGAACATAATATCAATAAAAATATAATTCTTATTTTGATGTTTTATTTCAGCGCAGACCCGAACAGATTACAGATTACATAACAGGATTCAGGATTCATAGGAGAACTTGAAAGATCATTTTTAATAGTTAATAACAGCACTCGGCCAACACAAAGATGAAATACTGATTTTAACCTTTTCCCCTAATCTGACCCACATGATAATACTACTACTTTTAATGATAACACTAATACTTATAATGGTAACACTAATACTTATAATGATAATACTACTACTTATAATGATAATACTACTACTTATAATGATAACACTAATACTTTTAATGATAATACTAATACTTATAATGATAATATTCATACTTATAATGATAACACTAATACTTATAATGGTAACACTAATACTTATAATGGTAACACTAATACTTATAATGATAATACTACTACTTATAATGATAACACTAATACTTTTAATGATAATACTAATACTTATAATGATAACACTAATACTTATAATGATAATACTAATACTTTTAATGATAATACTAATACTTATAATGATAATATTCATACTTATAATGATAACACTAATACTTATAATGGTAACACTAATACTTATAATGATAACACTAATACTTATAATGGTAACACTAATACTTATAATGATAACACTAATACTGATGTCAGTCAGTCTGAACCAACGAGGATCTTATTAATAGAAATGGATCCCAGTCCGTTTTAACCGTCACTGTGTTTTATTTGATATTTTTATGAGTCTGTTTTTTTCATAACGCTTTATTAATTTATTGATAGTTTCCAATCATCTGTTTCCCGCCAACAGAAATGATGGTCTGTTAAACTAATAATTGATAAAGTTTCACTGACAATTAACTGTTGCTTCTATTCAACAGTTTAACGTACACAAGCGTATGGACAGTGTTATTATTGATAATTCTTATTGATAATTAATTTAAAAAAAATCTACTATTGATTCCTATTAGAGGATGAGAGACAAGAAAATAATTGCCAAATAATCAGTCAGACATCAGACGGTATAAGATAGGTACAGATATATTGATCTACCTGTACTACTATCACCTGTATTATTATTATTATTATTATTATTATTATTATTATTAATAACTAGTACTACCTGATACTACGTAGTACTACTATACTACTATACTATACTAGCCTGTAGGTGTATTGTGTGTACAGTAGACAGACAGATGGTTGAAGTAAACTCTACTAGTCGTATGAAGGCTTTCATTCTAAAACACTGTATATCTATATCTCTATATATCGATAAATAGATATATAGAGATATAGATATTTATATATTTAAACAACAGAAAATAATGAGACAACAATAATCATAATTTTGCTATTAATCATAAGTAGTAGTAATTGATAATAATCCATAATGTGTTTTACTTTCATACCAGCAGTCATTTAGTCATTTCAAATGGTGGATCTGGTCTGGATCTGATCTGGATCTAATGGATCCATTTTAGAGTGGATCGCTCCATAGCGCTCCTCCATTCATAATGTACCCTGTATCTCCAGTGGATCACCTCTGATACTTAAATGATCTGTTGACTCCAACATGACAGCTGTTAGTCTGTCAGCTGATCTGACCTGAAGCAGCAGATTGATAATAACGGTGTTGAGAGGTGTTGGAGTCGTCATGGTGACGCTGTTGTTCATGTGTCACATCACACTGGGAAAATTCAATGTTAGGGTTCAATATTTAACACATTATTGATATAAGAGTGATATGATGTAGATGATATTTCTTCTGTGTGATCATCCTGATTCAACACATTCATGATTTTGTTGTTATGAGATTTAAACCTGATATTTCTGTAGAAGATGAAAACCTGTCAGGATGAAGACGTGTCTGACACCAGCAGATTCCTCACATGAACCAACACAAACTGAATCAGGTTCTTCACCAGTTCCTCCTCAGGACGACCGTCGTCTTCTGTTCAGAACCTGTGTTGGAGTTTGTTCTTCATAACACCTGTTATTATAAAAGCTCTTTATAGTCTCTGTACAGTAAAGCAGACATGAAATAAATATTAAATATCAATATTATTAATAGGTAAAATAGACGAATCAAGACTTCAGGAAAACATTTCACCTGGGATAACAAGCAAATGAGTCAGTAGTGTGTGTGTGTGTGTGTGTGTGTGTGTGTGTGTGTGTGTGTGTTAGCATCCTCTGACAGCCGCTGGTTGAGAACTTTTCCAGGCTCGGTGTGTTTTTCTCCGAACTTGGTGGCAGTGATCCATTACAGCTGCTAATGAATTCCTCCTGATTGATTCCTCCTCCGAGTCGCCAGCTGGATGATGAAGAGCGGAGTTCAACATTCCTGGTATTTATGGATCCGATTCAACTCTTCTCTTCCACGGCTGCAAGAGCCAAAGTGTCAAACTGCTACATCAACCAATTACTTGCAGTGTTTATCGTGGCTGTTTTGTTCTTCTGCGTAATATATTTACTTTGGACGCCAGCAGGTTCCCTCCAAAATAAATAAAGGCCATAATTCATTTTAAAAACTAACAGCTCTTTGCCGCGGAGCATCGATATCCCCCGGGTCTGCACAGGAAATGTGCTGAGGTAGAAGCTTCCCAGCCCTTAGTGATGCTCCTCCTGACGCCTGGCTGCAGACCGGTGGGCTTCCACACCAAATTATTTATTTGTCCTTGAAATGATGAATTATGATGTTTGATATTGTGTCTGTTTTGACACTGGTGACGCCTTCAGGTGCGTTAGCTAAAAAGTCAAAACACCTTCTGAAGGGAGGAGGAGGCCAGACATCAGTCGGTCATGAAAGGACATTAAGATTTAAACATAAAACATTTTATATTAGAAATGTATTTTTTCACATTCCATGAAGCAGAATTCATCTTGTGACCTCCGGCATTGTTCTGCACCTCTACAGGACAAATCAAACCACTGAAGATCATTCAATATCTCTAAAATCTAAATCACCCGGTCTGTAAAAGTGTTTTCATTTTGTCAACCAAGAATTTACTGACCATCCTTGAAAAAATATAATTTTATTGTTGTGATCTCTGTCATGGTGTCAGAGTCGGCGTCGTCTCAGGTCTGATCTTGGACCAAAACTCTCCAACCTCCCGTCGGCAGGTCACTGCTGTTCGTTCTCCTAACGGCCCTGGAAGGCATTTACGACGGGCCCTGTTCCTAATCCTGATGGGTGTTTGATAGGAATCGACAGAAGCCCCCGGGGGTCATGGTGTGTTTGCGGTGCTGGAGGTGGTTCAGGTAGGCAGGCCGAGGAAAGGGCCGACCTCAAAGGGCCGGGGTGAGTCCAGCTTAGCCAAACACCATGTATGCATGAAATCACAATGTCAACATCTGATTCACGCTGCTCGGCTGTGACTGCGAAACAAATTAGGCCAGCGGGTGGTCGTTCCAATATGAGCCCGGAGGACGAGGGCTGGGCGGCCATGTTGAGTCCACATCCAGCAGCCTGGACCGTCCAGTCCAGACCAGGAGGAAACTGAGCAGTAAAGGAGCCACAGACCTTCATGTCTTGTTTTCTGGACCCATTGTAATCCCGTGAGTACGAACCACCACGGTGTGTTCCTTTGGTGCGTTCAAGCGTCTAGCTGACACTTCAAAATAAGGTGGCGAGCATCACACCGGACGGTTCTGCTGGCATGTTTGCCTCGATGCCAACCTCTCTGTTCCTCTCATCATCAACTCATGCAACACTTTTTCTAACCAGTGAAAGACACTTCCATTGAACAGAGCCACTGAAGTGCTTTTCATTTGGCAATGCAGTGGAAGTCTCATATGTAAACACTGCCGTGTTTGTGGAGGGCTGTGAATTACCAGCAGGCAGTGTCTGGCCAGCCATAAGGGATTAGCCAGTTAACACTTCCCCATTGCCAACACAATTGTGCGCCATCAATGCGTATAGGTCTTTCAGTGTGTTGCCAAGAGACGGCGACTGTTCCCATAAAAATGTCAGTTCCTGGCCACGTCTCCCCCTGCGACACACAAGTAAAACAAATGACATTGTTTGGAGAAAACCTCCTGCCTCCATTATTGACATTCCTGCTGCAGGAGGAGGACGGAGCTTTGTGAGTGTTGCAGTTCAAAGTGTAGCAGCCCGGAAGCCTGTTCCCCTTTAACAGGTGAATCTGGTTTGTGGGTCAGAGTCTCCGTGGTGGTGGTGGTGGTGGTGGTGGTGGTGGGGGGGGGGGGGGTCGGGGGGGGGGGGGGGGGGCATTAGGACGCCTTCCCAGCAGCCTCGTTGGCTAGTTGTCATCGAAAAGGGAAATCGCCTGGCTCGGTCTCTGTGTTTAGAGGAGGAGGAGGAGGAGGAGGAGGAGGAGGAGGAGGAGGTCCCAGTGTGTGTTGGTGGCATTCAGTCATTTCCCTGTGGAGTCTTTAGTGGGGGACGCCACCCACAGTCCAGAAGGGGGAGGAAGGGGGAGGCAAGTCTCTCAGCCTGTTGGGTAAACAGTATTCAGTCTTTCACCCTGGGCTAGTATAGCTAGTATAGCCTAGCATAACCTAGCATAACCTAGCATAACCTAGTATAACCCAGTATAACCTAGTATAGCCTAGTATAACCTAGTATAACCTAGTGTAACCCAGTATAACCCAGTATAACCCAGTATAACCTAGTATAACCCAGTATAACCTAGTATAACCTAGTATAACCCAGTATAGCCTAGCATAATTTAGTATAGCCTAGTATAACCTAGTATAACCTAGTAGTACCTAGTATTTTAGACATTTCCATTCAATCTTTCTAACTCAATAACTCATAACTCAGATGAAACCCTTCAGGTGCAGAGCTGGTTTCAGGTCTGGTTTCAGGTCCGGTTTCAGGTCCGGTTTCAGGTCCGGTTTCAGGTCTGATTTCAGGTCTGATTTCAGATCTGATTTCAGGTCTGATTTCAGATCTGGTTTCAGGTCTGATTTCAGAGCTGACTCGCCGCTGGAGGAAAGGCATAACTGTTATTCCAGCTGATGTGGAGCGAGCGCCGACAGGAAGCAGAACACGACAGAACAACCAGATCATCCATCACTCCAAAAACATCCAGTTAACCAATCAGACTCACCCATGTTCCCCGGGGGCGTCCATCTCAGTTCAGTCATTACTGAGGGGGGCGTGGCCTGTCTCTCTGTCTCTGTCTGGTTCAGAGTTGTTATCACACCTACAGAACCACGTTTCCCAGAATGACTTAGTCAACCAGAGGACTTGCTTGAACTTGTTTTCACCTGGAGAGTTTCAGTTGAGAAACAGAGAGCATCACAAACCCAACCTGTCTGGTGGCTGCATTGCATTTTGGTCTATTTGGTCTGTCGTGGGGGGACATTCTTGGGTTGCAGCAGCATAGCAGTATCACAAGAAACAGAATGTACAAAATACAAAAGGCCTAAATACTAAATACTAAATACTAGGATGTACAGCAGATGAATGGCTTGTTTACATGTATACATACATACATATTAAGTAATAAGACTGGGAATGAATGGATGTGAAAGAGAATGAAAATGAAAATATTTCATAGGGAATATTTCATAGAACAATTATATAAAGTATCATTGGACCATTGTGTTATAAAATACCTGTTGTAAATTAAATTCATCTACTGCCTGTTTGCCATCAGCTCAGCACCTCGTCTTAATGGAGCCAGTTAGCACCTATTTGACACCCAGTTGTTTGGGTGTTAAAGAGCGTCACTCCTATTTGGAGAATGTGTCACGGTGATAACAGATTCAATGGGTTTTACTGCCTCTGTTTCCCCTGAAGCTGTGGAGTGACAGGTTAATTTATCACCCGTTGAGGAATCTTATCTCCGCCATACAACCATAAACTAACACTTGCAACGGCACTTCAAAGGTACTTAAAGAACCAGAGGTGGCAAAAATATCACAGTGCTTTGAGGAAGATCTGCAGATGGATGAGGGTTTGTGGATCAGGGTTCACTGCAACAAAAAAACAACTAATAGGGGCTGAGGATTGTACCTTGTGGCACTCCAGCTGGGCAAGGCCATTTTACCCCCAGGGAGATTTGGGGGAGTTTTGACAGGAAAAACCTTTTCCCCATCTGGACAACGTTGGGTCAATCAACACCTCAGGAAAACAATAAAATACAATCACAATCACAAAACAGGATCGGTAAAACTTTATTTCTTTGTTAACCTGTTTAAATGTATTGTAAGTACACAAAAATAATCTGTAAGTACTCAATAAAACAACAACAACAACAACATTAAATTGACTTCATTTAATTAATTTGACATCTTGGGTAAACAAAGCTAAGAAGTCGCCTTTCGTCCAACATAGATATTGATTATCTATTTCTTTACATTGATTATGTGTCAGTTAAGCTACATTGTCCTTTTATACTGTACTTTTATATTGCTGTCTTATATACTATACTATACTATACTATACTATATACTATATTATTGCCTCATGACCTCGTGGCTGCATTTGGCTTGTAAATTGATCTGCTGTAGATCTGCTATAGATCTGCTATAGACCATGTGGTTTCATGCTGTTGTGAATTGTGGGGTCTTGGTTGGATCTTCTGCCTCGTCCTCTTTGTTCTTTTGTTCCTTTGTCACGTCGCGTGGAAACCCAGTAAGAGGTTAATTGGCACCATCGGTGAACTGGTGTATTCCAGGTTCCAGGTCGCTGAGCGGCTTTGAAGGCGGATAATCCTCAACTATTAACAAGTCAGCGAGTTAATCACCTCTTTAATTGTTGCAGTCGATGAGGTCATGACGTGACAGTGATGAGAAAACCTCATACAAGTACTTTCGATTTGCAGCTTAACTTCGACAACTCAACCTCTTGGTTGGGGATCTGCTAGCAACACAACTATCAGCCTCCTGTTAACTTCTGCTAGCAACGTTGCAAGACAGTTGAGTATGAAAAACCCTGAACTTCCCATTAAACTCTTTGTTGGGATCGGTGAAGTATCGGTGATGAGATCCTAATGTACTGACGTGTTCTGAGACGAGTACAAACATCGGTGTGGATGAGACTCATGCATCCCCACGTTCAACTGTCTGCTGTCTGTTTGTCTTGGGTTGAGGTGGTTGAGCTCAACCTCCTATTCCCTGGTGGACTCATTGATGTGAAGTCATCTCCCTTCCTGGCTGTTTTCAACTGTCTGGGTTTTTCTGTGCAGGTTTTGGCTGCTGCTGAAATCCCTGGTGTACCGTCTCAGTGAAAACAGCTTCTCCATCTGAGGCCATCTGAAGGGTGAACGTCCTCCGAGCAGACCTCCACCACGCTCAACATCTCAACGTCTCCTGACAGGGAAAAATAATGAGCCCGATTCAATGACGTGATTGTTGGTGTGACACCAGGTAAAGAGTTAAAAAGCGACACCCTGAGCAGACTGGGATCTCATATTTTAGTTTCACTCCAGTGAAACCCGACAGACACGATTCAGGGGAAATATCACGACTAGGAAAGCAAAATATCACCGTCGGTTCACGTCATCGCCGTCACCCCGTTCACTCAGACACGCCGCGACTCCGGCTGTAATTAATCATGTGTCCCTCCCTCCAGTTTGTGTTGGTTAATTAGAGACTTCGGGGAGAGGCGTGACACCGCGGCGTCCCGGACACGCAAAACGCTCGCTAATTAGTGAGCCTGCTTACCATCCCGGCAGCCAGCCAGCCAGCCAGCCAGCCAGCCAGCCAGCCAGCCAGCCATCACCGGGCGAGGTGGCGGAGGATACCAGGGCTCAGAGAGGATGACACCCCGCCGCAGAGCGCCCCTCCCAGCAGGACGACACCGAGGTTATTTACATTGATTAATGAATTCATCAGATGATGAAACGGCGTGAAAGAAGAGGAAGATCACGGTCGTCAATAAACCGTACGGAGACCAGGAGCGTCAGGAGGGACGAGTTGATCAGCCGGTACTGGAGAGCTAGCTACTGACAGAGATGCTGCAGGGCCTCAAGACATGACATGGTAGTAATACACATATACACTCTATTTATATACAGTATCATGTACTTATATACAGTATCATGTACTTCACTAGTTTCATTTGAGGTTCAGATAATAAAGTCTTCTGGGTTCAAGTCTCTCCTCGGTCCTTCCTGTCTCACCCGACGGACCGTGGACTCTCAGGAAGAAGGACCAATCACTAAGCTGTGGCCTTTGGACCAATCAGAACGCCTCCTGGGTCCAGACTGTGAACCCGGACGAGTCTGACGGCTGCAGGGTGCGACGGCTGGTCCCTCCTCCCACAATCCCCTGCTCCGCACAGGTGCACTCTGGGAGGGAGGAGCCGCATGCCGCAAACTATTTAGTGGGTGGGGGAGAGGAGGGGGGGGAGGAGGGGGGGGGGGGGTTGTGGGCGTGTGAAAAGAAAACGACACTAATTCATTGGCAATAAAAGTCTCCCCCGCCCTCCCTCCCCCGCCACCTCCTCCCACCTCCTCCCTCCCCCGATCCCAAGCAGTGCTGCTCCCCTCCATCGCTCCCCGTGGCTAATTGTCATACAAGTGAGGGAGGAAACTGCCGCTGTGCCAGCAGCCGAGAGCAAATAAGCATCAGAATAACCGACAAAAGGAGGCGAGGGCTTCGCAAACCAGGAAGACCTGATGACACGTCAATGGTGGTCAACGCCGCTTTGTTGTGCTTTCACAAGATGCCACCGTGGCTGGAAAGTGAGCTGCACACACACACACACACACACACACACACACACACACTCATACACAAACACACACACTCATACACACACACACACACACACACACACACACACACACACACACTCATACACAAACACACACACTCATACACACACACACACACACACACACACACACACACACACACACACACACACACACACACTCATACACAAACACACACACACACACACACACACACACACACACACACACACACACACAGGGAAGCCCCTCTGCTCGCCGTCTCGTTATTTGGGTCACAGAACCGACCAGATTCACCTCCAGCTGAAGATGATTTATTCAGATTCTGGCAGCGATCAGTCGGCAGAAGGACGAACAGACGACATCATTCAGACGACGGAGGAAGAGAAGAAGAAGAGAAACCCCCCAGTTAATAATTCAAACCAACAACAAGCGCACTATTTTGCATCCCATTCCCGCGACGTCCCGGGACAGGACGGGAGGTGAGGACGGGTCCCGGGGGAGATGGGAGCAACAGGAACGAGATCTCGTCCTCCAGAGGTTCAAGATCTTCCCAGTCCTCAGGAAGGAAGGATCCACCGCGGAGAAGGAAAAGCTCGTCGGAGATGGAATAAGAATTTCAGGGGCGGGGCGACCGTCCAATCAGATGAGCGGAAGCCCCATCAGTCAGTCTCCCTGGACAGCGGCAATCAGTCGGAGATGAAAAGACATTTTTGTTGACTTTGAAATACGATCCGCGTCAGCGCTGCTCTGATGTTTGTCCTCCGCCGGCTCACGCCCAGAGAGGAGTCGGGGTCAAAGGTCGAAGTTCCTCCGCAGGTGAGGAATCCATCACAGTTCCTCCTGCGGTCACGTGAGGCCAGACGGCCAGACGGCCAGACGGTCTGGACCGAGACGACGGCCGTGACACGCTCACGACAGAGAGACTGAGCTGAGCAAGACACGTGCACGCTCACACACACACACTCAGACAAACCACACACACCATGCACACATGCAGGCTCACACACACACACACACGTTGCGACATGCCCACTCACATATTTGCACATGCAGCTTTGCACACACACAACGGCACACGCCCACATATCTGCAATCCACACACACACACACACACACACACACACACACACACACACACACACACACACTGGGGTGCGGGGGTGTAAACTGTTTGGCCCAGCGACCACAAATCAGCAGCCAGGAACAGACATGCTCTTCAAAGCAAGGCCTCTTTACAAGCCAGCGTGAACAAGTCAGACATGGCCGCTGTCCTGCACCTGGACCTGGACCTGGACCTGGACCTGGACCTGGACCTGGACCTGGACCTGGACCTGGACCAGCCAACAGGACGATCTGCTCCGAGAGGCCGAGCTCATTCACACGGACCAGAAGAAGATTAGGCCGATTCAATCTGCTCTCCTGAGCCTGAAAGACGAAGGAGAGGAAGAAAAGAAAACCTGTGGGCCCCTCTGGTCGCCTGAAAGGGAGAGGAGCTCAGAAGAGAGAACCAGGGCGTTGAGTTCTGAGTGCTGATTCAGAACTTCTTCCTCTGAAGCACTTAGAGACTTTTAATTGAGTTGGTGTCTTTTAACCAGAAGGCCTTTCAACAGGCTGACGGACGGCGTGGCTTCAGCTCAGTCCAGATCATCTAGGACATTAAAAGCATCCCATAATAAGCAGAGTGTCCCACCTGAGACTGTAATGCTGTAATGGGTGTTAAGCTGTGGGAACCTTCCTCCTCCTCTCATCTGACTTCATCATTATTTTCTTTACACTCCAAAACAAATTGGCAGAACCAACAATACAATTTCATCTGTATTTGCTTACATCCATTCAACACAATACAAAGCAGTTGAATCGTTTTGCCTGAGTGGCCTCCTGTTTTGTCTCGACTAAACCAACACCGGGCCGCCGTTCTTTCAGCTGTTTAGTCGACGCCTGAATGGAGGCGTCAGTGCTGAAAGCTTCTCTCTCGCTCTGCGCCCGGCGAGGCCTCAGCCTCCGTCCAGCCGGCTGACAGCTTCCCCACAACGCCCGGCGACTGAAGGGACCACCCACACAGGGCTGCAGGAGTGTGTGTGTGTGTGTGTGTGTGTGTGTGTGTGTGTGTGTGTAAGGGAGGGGGGTGCATTTCAAGGATTTCAATTGCCGGGGCGATTCTTTGTGGCTTTTCGGGGGAGGCTGTTTGCAGCCACAACTCTTCTCTTGTGTCAGGAGGCTTTCAGGGGCCAACGGACAGCAGCTTCCCTGAAGGACTTCCAAACAATTTCAAGGATGGATGGAGAGTTGTGGAGTGGTATTAGACAATGAGAATGTCCCTTTTGTGTCGACTCAGCTCATAACAGGTGGAAAGGTCTCGGCTCTGGTTCACATGTAGCCATCAGTAGGGTTCGTCCTCTGACTCTCCATGTAACTCAGTTAGAAAAGAGACAAATAATGATTAAAAAACATTTTATAAAACCATTAAAGGTCCCATATTATGGAAAACGGTTTATTCCTGGCACTTATACATGTTCCACAGGAAATTACTTCCCTAAGCAGCTGAGAACATTTGAAATCTGGAAGTCAACCTGTTTTTCTGTATTTTCCTTTTTCCCAAAACGGTGCCAAAGATAGGAGAAAAACGGCCCGTTTCAGAAAATGTTCCTTTGGACGTCATAAGGTGCAAGTCCAGCCCCTCTCAGAGCATGCCCACGCCCAGGTGAACAACCAATCCCATTTACGTCCTCGCAAAATGCAGCGGCAGTGCCGCAAGCCGTTGCTTATGGTGTATTCCATTGTACTCGGAAATCGGTAATTCCGAGTCGGTATTCCTAACTTCCAATCTAAATGTGTTCCAGTGCATCTGCTCAGGAAAACATAATCACCCGCAGCAAACTCATGTTTGTATGGTAAGACTCAGAATGTTACAAGCATCTAAACTCAACATCAACTACTACAGCGCCATTAGTGAAGAGAATCGGCGCATATCACATTCGGACTCCGTTTTTTCCGAGTACACTGGAATGCACCATTACTTTGACGAGTGAAGCTAAAACAACATCAGTAGAAATATCAAGCTCCAGTTATTATTTTGTAGGATGCAGGCAGCAACATAGATCCACAGTCTCCCAACACGTGAACATGCAGGACAGAGTGGATTCATTTTATTTTTAACGGCTACAGTTTTTTCTGTGTGATGATCAGTCCTCAGACTGCTTGAGCAACGGCAGGATTAGCATCTAAATTGAAGCTTAAAGATGGAGCAGTTCATAAGGTATATGACCCATTTGCAAAATTGGAATCTGTAAGTGTCACCATGTTTTGATTTAATTTACCAAATTAGTCTGGTTAGTATATTCACTGCTGGTTAGCTAACGAGCTAGCGGGGCTAGCCACGGGCTTGTTGGGCGTGGAAGAGAGAAAACTAAAGCTGGAGTCATTAAAAGTAAAGTAAAAGTAAAGTTATTGGTTGGAGTCAGGACTCATCTTAAAGTTATTTGTTGGGACCAGTGTCTGTTTTATAAGTCTGTCGAACGTGTCAGGCTTGGTAAACTTTAGCCACCATTAGTACAATCGTGTAGTATAGTACACTCACAGGCCAATCAGAGCAGTGCTCATTACAACCTCCACGCCCTCAGAACAGCCTGTTCATTACAATGGAGAAAATGAGAAACTGAAACACCACAGGAGCTGTTTTAGGATTTTTTTTGATATAGACTTCACAAACGTCTCGTAAAGACGTCCAGGAACAGTTTAAATAGCCCAAAATGAGTACAATACCCCCCCTTTAAACACAAGACGACCAGAGGTTGTGGTTGTGGTGTTTGTGAAGCCGGTCGGTTCCCTGGTCGGTTCCCTGGTCGGTTCCCTGGTCGGTTCCCTGGTTGGTTGGTTCCCTGGTTGGTTGGTTCCCTGGTCGGTCGGTGTCTTCCATCCTCTGAGTCTCATCATCAACACAACCAACATCCAGAGACCTTGAAGGTGTCGGTGCTGTCCAGGTCCCTCTAGTGGCCGGCGGCCCAGAGTCTCCCAGACACCTTGAACTCAACACGGTCCATGCTGTCAGACGGTGGGACCCCCCCCCCCCCCACACACACACACACACACACAAGCCCCTCCCAGCCCCCCTGTTGGTGGCCTACTTGGATCTGAGCAGATGAATTAGTTCTCAGCTGACGGGCACAAACAGCAGAAAACAAACTTCTTTACATTGGAACTTTAAATGATTCAGCTCCTGGACTCTACTGACACAATAGAATCACTCTGCTCTACTAGTCACAGGAAAGCTTTTAATACCCTACTCTAATGAATACAATAGAAGAGAGTAGAATAGAGTAGAATAGAGTAGAGTAGAGTAGAGTAGAGTAGAATAGAGTAGAGTAGAGTAGAGTAGAATAGAATAGAATAGAATAGAATAGAATGGAATAGAACAGAACCAAATAGAATAGAACAGAGTAGAATAGAATAGAATAGAACCAAATACAATAGAATATCAGTCTGGTGATTGAGACATGTCACTGATCCGTCCAATCAGAATCATGTTTAAAGTGATTTTCTGATTCTGGGTCCTGATTGGTCCAACAGGATCATTCATAGATCCATAGGATTTGTTTTGTGTTTTTATATAAAATGTGAGCATTTTGTCTCTATGGAAACATGAACATCGTCATGGTGATGTAGTTCTCCTGCTGCAGATAGAGGAACATCCCTGTACTTGATTCTGATCTCAGAGCAGCTTGCCTCCTCCCTCCTCTCAGCTGCCAGGGAGAAAATGACATATCCTGTTGTGCATCAGTTACCGTGGCGACTGACGGGCAAAATAAATCGGGTCAGCTCCCGACTTGCAATAACTCTTAAAAGTTAAACAGCCATAAAAGGCTGAGGAACTCTGACCTTCACCATCTAACTGAGCAGGAAAAGCCAATGATGTGTACAAGGCCTCGGCAGATTAGGATAAAATATGTCTCAGCATCGCAGAAGATACCGCTACGTCTTCCGTGACATATATGGGCCCGGTATTTCAATAACACCCCAATTTCTTCAGCACTAAAATGTTTTACTGTTGGCTATAAAGCACACGGCGCTTTGTCTCCGGGCTGGCGGTCGGAGGCCCGAAGCCTCGCCGTCTCGAAGGTAAGTGCCATAACACTGCCGCATCAAAACTTATAAGGCGTGGCGCCGCTGCTGCTTGACCTCGCGAGGCGTCCGGACGTGATTTGCCGCCACGTTTTTCTTCGTTATTTTTACTTTGTTATTTTTTGAAACATGTTTTGCGTTTAGTCGTTTCCTGTCGTCCTTCACGTTGTCACGGCGATTCTCAACCCTGCTGCTGTTTCTCTGTTTCATTCAACACTCGTTCAGTAAATATTTAACATCATGTGAGGATTAGACCTTCCTCTAGTCTGTCTGGATCACCGGACGGGTAGTTGATGCTCTAATCCAGAGGAATCAAACCTGCAACCTTCCTGTCACAGGGCAGCTTCTAACCTGGATACTGGTCATACTGGTTCAGGTCTTAACCAGGTTAATGTGTGACCATGAATATACTAGTAATAGAATAAATTTGACTTATAGTAACAGTAATAGTAACAGTAACAGTTATAGTAATAGTAATAGTAATATTTATCGTAAGTAATAGTAATAGTAATAGCAAAAGTAACAGTAATAGTAACAGTAATAGTAATATTTATACTAATAGTAATAGTAATAGTAAAAGTAACAGTAATAGTAACAGTAATAGTAATATTTATGGTAATAGTAATAGTAATAGTAAAAGTAACAGTAACAGTAATAGTAACAATAGTAATAGTAAAGGTAACAGTAATAGTAACAGTAATAATAATAGCAATAGCAATATTTATAGTAATAGTAATATTTATAGTAATAGTAACAGTAATAGTAATAGTAAAAGTAACAGTAATAGTAATAATAATACTAATAGTAATAGTAATAGTAACAGTAATAGTAACAGTAATAGTAACAGTAATAGTAATATTAAAAGTAAAAGTAACAGTAATAGTAACAGTAATAATAATAGCAATAGCGATATTTATAGTAATAGTAATTGTAAAAGTAACAGTAACAGTAATAGTAACAATAGTAATAGTAAAGGTAACAGTAATAGTAACAGTAATAATAATAGCAATAGCAATATTTATAGTAATAGTAATATTTATAGTAATAGTAATAGTAAAAGTAATAGTAAAAGTAACAGTAACAGTAATAGTAACAGTAATATTTGTAGTAATAGTAATAGTAACAGTAACAGTAATAGTAACAATAGTAATAGTAAAGGTAACAGTAATAGTAACAGTAATAATAATAGCAATAGCAATATTTATAGTAATAGTAATATATATAGTAATAGTAATATTTATAGTAATAGTAATAGTAAAAGTAATAGTAAAAGTAGCAGTAACAGTAATAGTAAAAGTAACAGTAACAGTAATAGTAACAGTAATATTTGTAGTAATAGTAATAGTAATAGTAACAGTAACAGTAATAGTAACAATAGTAATAGTAAAGGTAACAGTAATAGTAACAGTAATATAATAGCAATAGCAATATTTATAGTAATAGTAATATATATAGTAATAGTAATATTTATAGTAATAGTAATAGTAAAAGTAATAGTAAAAGTAACAGTAACAGTAATATTTGTAGTAATAGTAATAGTAACAGTAATAGTAATAGTAACAGTAATAGTAATAGTCATAGTAAAAGTAAAAGTAACAGTAACAGTAATAATAATAGCAATAGCAATATTTATAGTAATAGTAATATTTATAGTAATAGTAATAGTAAAAGTAATAGCAAAAGTAACAGTAACAGTAATAGTAACAGTAATATTTGTAGTAATAGTAATAGTAACAGTAATGGTAATAGTAATAGTAACAGTAATAGTCATAGTAAAAGTAAAAGTAACAGTAACAGTAATAATAATAGCAATAGCAATATTTATAGTAATAGTAATAGTAATAGTAATCGTAAAAGTAACAGTAATACTAACAGTAATTGTAATATTTATGGTAATAGTAATTGTAAAAGTAACAGTAACAGTAATAGTAACAATAGTAATAGTAAAGGTAACAGTAATAATAATAGCAATAGCAATATTTATAGTAATAGTAATATTTATAGTAATAGTAATAGTAACAGTAACAGTAATAGTAATAGTAATAGTAAAAATAACAGTAATAGTAATAGTAATAGTAAAAGTAACAGTAATAGTAATAATATTACTAATAGTAATAATAATAGTAATAGTAACAGTAACAGTAATAGTTATAGTAACAGTAACAGTAATAGTAATAGTAACAGTAATAGTAACAGATTTAGTAATAGTAACAGTAATAGTACACACATTTCATTAGCATGTTTACAATATTCCCATAATGCACTGCAAAAGTGAACTCCAACAGTGAAAGCAGTCACATGTTTCCATGCACACTAAACCAGACATGGTAACCAGGTTTAACCGGATTATTCTGACCCAGTTATGATGTTTACATGAGTCAACCTAAATCTAGTGACCAGGTTACTAACCAGATTAGTGACTGGATTAATGACCAGGTTAGTAACCGGATTAGTGACTGGATTAATGACCAGGTTAGTAACCAGATTAGTGACTGGATTAATGACCAGGTTAGTAACCGGATTAGTGACTGGATTAATGACCAGGTTAGTAACCAGATTAGTGACTGGATTAATGACCAGGTTAGTAACCAGATTAGTGACTGGATTAATGACCAGGTTAGTAACCGGATTAGTGACCGGGTTATTAACTGGGTTAGTAACCGGGTTAGTTACCGGGTTATTAACCGGGTTAGTAACCAGATTAGAGACTGGATTAATGACCAGGTTAGTGACCAGGTTAGTGACCGGGTTAGTAACCGGCTAACATCTATATCGGTTCGTCTCTCTCTAACAGGCGGGGGGTTCTGGAGGACGGGGCTTAAAAACTGACACCCTGAGGCCGCCGGGCCACGCCCACCTCGCCATATGCCTGGGACACCAAGTCAACATGGCGTCTTCCTGCTGGCTCACTGGCTTCATTAAAATGTGAGACGTTTGGCAGAACTCGTCTCTCTGTTTTCATGACCTATTTTCCAGCTCCGCCGCTGAGTCGAGCCTCTCGATTCTCCTGAACTGGATGAGGATCGTCTGAAAACGCGGAGCGGGGGGGTCGAGATGAGGGATCAGCACCAGATCCAGCCTGAAGACGGAGATCCAGCCTGAAGACGGAGATCCAGCCTGAAGACGGAGATCCGGCCTGCTGACGGAGATCCAGCCTGAAGACGGAGATCCAGCCTGCTGACGGAGATCCAGCCTGAAGACGGAGATCCAGCCTGAAGACGGAGATCCAGCCTGAAGACGGAGATCCAGCCTGAAGACGGAGATCCAGCCTGAAGACGGAGATCCAGCCTGCTGACACTCCTTCATTTTTATCAGTGGCTGTTCTGACCTGCAGCACCTAGTAGGTCCTTCTTACCGCGCGAACAAAGATCAGAACTACAGCAGCGGGTGGGGGGTTCGATTCCCTGGGGCTGGACTGTACCCGGCGGTGACCACCGGCAGCCGTCCGTGGATCCCTGAAATTAAAGGCAAAACAAATATGCGTGCACAATGAATCCCAGGACCCGGTCCCTGTCTGGCGGAGGCCCCGGGGCCCCGCCAGCGTATTAATAATGCCTTATTGTCTCGGCGGACGATCTCCTTTTATTACCCAGGGTCATTTACAATCCCATAACGTATTCAGACATTGAGAGAATAATCCTGTGATAAATTCTTTGCCGTGCCCTTCACAGTTGTCATAGCAAGACCATAAACAGCATTTATAACAATCTAGCTGGGGGGGGGGGGGGGGGGGGGGCAACGCTCTGCTTAGCATGCAGAAAAGATTAAGATTGGATCGGTCTGCTCGGGCCCCGGGTCCATCCGTGACAGACCCATGGTAAATGTAGCATCGCCAGCTCCTCCCATTTACTCTCAATGGGGCCGGGACTCCTGAGGCTGGAGCACAAACCTGTTCTCCATCTTTGTGTGCAGAGTGTTCACCTAGAGACGCTCCTCCAAGTTCATTAAATACTGTCTGTCTTATTATTCTTTCTAAGCTGTTTTATCAGCAGCGCTCTAAAAAATCTTTCACAAAAAACAAAGCGCCCGGATGGTTTTCAGGGGAAGTTGCGGTTTGTCAGTGATGTTTTTCAGCTTTTTGCTCCATTAGAGGAAGTTGGAGTTGCCTGGAGCTAAACCCCGCCCCCCCGCCCCCCCCCCATCCCTCCCATCTCACAGCAGCCCCACATTCTGCCTTCTGCTGTTCACTTCAGCTTCAAAAATAAAACCAAACCCCAGACATGAAACCCTGAGCCCCAGTTTCCCTCGCGCTCCCGTCAGATGCCACGGTGATGATGTTTAGCCGGCGCGTCCACGCTAAACACCGCCAGAGGACTCGGCGCAGGTACGCCATTAATCATAATTAAGCTGGGTGTGAAAATACCGCAGAGACAGAAATGGCAAGTCTGCCTCACTTACCCCACCCCCCCCTCACACACACACACACACACACACACTCACACACACACACACACACACTCCTCCCTGACTCCATTGTTCTCAACAGAAAGAAGCAGTAAAAGCTGCAGCGCTGATGAAGCTATGAGCCTTCAGATGGAGGAACACTGTAAAAAGTTGTGGTGTCTCTGTCACTAAATAGAGTGACACTAGAGACACTAGAGTGACATTCCTTCATTGCATGCTGTCCTTTTGTATGTAGTATAGTTATAGTATAGTATAGTTAGTATTACATTACATTACAGTCATTTAGCAAACACTTTTATCCAAAGCCACTTACAATAAGTGCATTCAACAAAGGTAGAAAACTACTAGTCACCAGAAATCATAAGTGCATTTCCTTCCTAAACAAGCAACTAAGAGCAGAACTAGTGTTAATGTAAGAGTGCAATAAGTTAGCAACCTACTTATCTTAACAAATGAGACAAATAAGTGAATCAGTTAGTATAGTATAGTTAGTATAGTATAGTTATAGTATAGTTATCTTTAGCTACCTTTAGGCACAAAATGTCATACTTCATAGGTGTACACTGTTCATTCATTTTAGCTAAACAAGAAAGTTTTTTACTAGTATCACTGCTTTCAGTGTAAAAAGTATTACTATTGCAAAATATTGCATCAATAACAGCCAATATTAATATTAATAATAATTCTACATTTTGTTTTCATGCAACAATCATTTTCGAGATGGTAAGAGCACAACGCATCGCTCCACACGTCTGTATGTGTTGTTGGTTTTAGTTCAAAAGGAAAATTAAATGTTTGTTTCTCTTTGAAAAGGTTTTATTTCCAGCGTCCTTCAGGGGGCGGAGCTCTGCTGTGACCTGCGGTGGTGACAGGTGGCGCTGTGCCGGCTCTGCCCTCTGGCTCCATCCACTTCAATGGGACGCAGCCTCCCAGGGCTAAGTACCATTTCATTTATTCAACATGCCATATTTGTCTTCCTGCGGCTGATTAACAGAGTACACAGTCTAATGTGATCTGTGCTGGCGGTGCAGCGCCCCCTGTTGACACGCTGCTTCCTTTACTGGACTGAAGACATTTCTCCATTCTGAGAACCACTGAGCTTTAGGGTCGCCGAGCGTTTCTGAAAGTCAAATTCAAGACTTTTGATGGTATTTTAAAGGCCAATTTAAATGCAATTTTAAGTTAACTTTCTATAAAAAAGAATGCACAGAAAAAATAAACTGTATTTTAACTTTAAACATCTTTAAGACCATTTAAAGCAGAGTTCCTCAAATCCGGGCCTCGGGGTCCAGAGTGCTGCTGGTTTTCTCTCCTACTGGTCATTTCCAAGGACTGTTTTTGATTCATATTCACCACCGACAAAGAAAAAGCATTAAACATGAAATAAACCAAAGAGCAAGAGTGTCTGGTTTGGTGGATGAATGAAAACCTGAATCAGTTTGACTGGATGAAGCCTTCAACAAACTGAGTCGGTTTCTGGAGGACGTCCAGGTTCTCCATACGGTCACTGTGGTGACACGGTAGCAGGTTGTGCTTTGAAACCTTCAAAGACACAATAAGGGGCTTAAACACTGTTGGGGGAAAACGGTGAATTGATGAGTCATGTAACATTTTGAGGGTTTCATAATCACAAGTGCCGTCATATTTCCTCTTAACTCCAGTAACAACAGAAATTGACCCAGTTGGAGTTCCAGGTTGTTCCAGGTTGTTTTTCCGGGTCTGACCTGCAGCACAACAACGACGACGCTCCGAGTTCATCCTGATGTTTGCTGCTTAATGTGGTGACTGCTTTGTAAAGAAAACAAAGGACAAAAAAGCAATTAAGTCAAGTCATAAAAGCCCAAGTACCATAACATGCTACATTAAATACCTATCGGGCTCCATCAATTACAGCAAGCACCTACTCAAGCAGTTTGTTTCATTGAGCTTGTTTATTGAAGGAAAACTCGGGGAGTCGACTGAACTCTGCTCAGCGATGCTCATGCAGCACTTTGCCTTTTATGGGCCGCAAACGCTGAGTAGTGATGATGTTTAGGGACAAACGGGAGCCGATCACACGTATGTAGCATGTATTCATCTGCTGCTTCACGGCGAGGACGGGGATGCGGGGGCTTTGAGTCGTGGCTCCATGCTGTTGATAGGGAAGGTGTTTTTATTTGTTCGGGGTCCCGGTGGAGCAGCGAGGAACCGCGATCCATTGTTTTCCTTTGTCATCATGCTTGCTAACTCCGCCCCATGGGAGCCGTAGACTCAGCAGACTATGGAAGGACAAACAGAGTGCACGGCGGGTCTTTAAATCCTATTAATCTTCATTGTCAGAAGCAGCCTTTATCTCAAATTGTGCACACACACACACACACACACACACACACACACGTGCACACACACATGCTAGCGTGTGCAGACACACATGAAGATGTAGACACATTCATCAAGGCTGATATGAAATGAACCTTTAAAACTGAATTTGCTTAACAGCTTTTTCATTTAATTTTCTCTCATGAAACAAAATAAAATCTGCTTTAGTTTAATGTCCAATAGATCCAATATATTCATCAACACACCAGAATCAAATAGGAAATTGTCTTTATTTTATTTGGATTTATATTATTCTTATTCTTAGTATTATTAGTATTATTATTATTATTGTTGTTGTTTGTTATCATTATTATTGTTATTATTATTATTGTTGTTTTGTTGTTGTTGTTATTATTATTATTGTTGTTGTTGTTATTGCTATTATTATTATTACTACTACTATTATTATTATTATTATTATTATTACTATTACTGTTCTTCTTCTTCTTCTCCTCTCAGCATCAGGACCAGTCACTGACTCTGTTCCTGTCGGCTCTTTCCTCTGATTGACGTCTCAATGTGTAAAAGATGCAGCGAGCCTCAGGTCTGTTTAGATCATCAGTCCGTGTTCGCTGGCCGACATGGTAAACAGCCCAAATTGTGTTTGATTTCATAAATAATTTGGGTCACCTGGGACCGAAGACGCTGTTTAGCATGGCGTGTTTAAAGTTACAGGCGTCGGTGTTGCGACACAACAGCCTCTTTGTGTTTGTTAATGTCACCAGGGCTTCAGTCGTTGGCGCGGAAACGCCGGCGCCTGGTTGGACGTGGAGCGGCGGGCCGAGGCCCCCGGGCCCCCGGGCCCCCCGGGCCCCCGGGCCCCCCGGGCCCCCCGGGCCCAGCTGAAAGCTCCACATCCATAATGAGACGCTCTGCCTCGTAAACGCCCGGCTTCAAGCGGCGAGGGGAGGGACTTATTAATTCTGCAAATTTGTCTAATAGGCATTCAGCCCCACCTGTTCTCATCACAGACACCTGAGATGTACGAGTGGAGCAGATTGAGGAAGTGACATCAGGACGGAGCAGAATAACCAGGCTGATGGTTCGGTCTGTAGCTACCAGCCAGACTGGTCACACATCAGACTCCTGGCTCTCCTGACTTCCTGTTCCATTGTCTGTCTGGATGACTTTGACCTTTGCCCTCTTTACTTACTGATGTGATGTCGGTAATAAAGGCATTTCTGTTTATTCTACTGTTGCATTCATTGTGAGTCTCTCTGGATGAGGCTGAAATGTCCTAGTTAGTGAAGTCGGCGAGGACGAGGAGGCATTACAGAGGGATGAAGATGCTCCTACTGGAATAAGAGCAGAAGTCTGGGAGAGTAAAGCATCACATTATGGTCTGACTGCAGAACTGCACTCCGGTAGCGGCGCACCACAACACCGGCGCCACGGAGCCAGCATGGTGCCAATTAGCATGTAGCATGCAAACATATGCCCTCCTGTAGTTTCTGATTAAAGTGCATATTGATGGTATGAATTACCTCCCGGTACAATAGATAGCCGGGCATCTATATGTAAATGTTTAATTAACCCGTGGCTAAATCGCTGCACTGGTCCAGAGTGGAGGTATTAATCTGATGATGGCACCATAACGCAGAGCCACACCGCCAAATTAGACGCCTCCACTCCGCCTCAGATTCATCAGCGCTGCTTCCTGCCGGTGGCCTAATTTACTAAAGTGCTGTTTGTTCTCAGTGATGAAGTCGGCGGTACATTCCTCTTCGGTGAACTCGGACCAAATATGCTTAATGGTTGTTCTGGCTGAATTTCACGCCCGAGGGTTAGCGAAGTATCTGTGCGTATCTAGAAACGTGTGGGTATTTGCCATCAATACCTCCATCAGTGTACATATACATGCATCAGTCTGTATCGCCGCAGACTGGCAGCTTAAATGCATCTCACCTGTCTGAACACCAACGTGGTTTCATGTTCGCTAAAACAGATCTCTAACTGTAGCTTTAAATATTTGCCATAAACTCGTTAAAAGGCAAATACTCTGTTGACACTTTACTCACAAAGGAACAGCATGAATATTTCATAGGCTGTAATATATAAACGTGGTTGTTTACAGCCTCCGGAAGCAGCAACATTAAAGACAAGCCCTCTGCCAGTACAAGTCGCTTCCCAGTTTGTTCATTACAAGAATCCAATGTGAGGAACAGAAGAGCAAATAAACACCGACAACAACACGGTTCTGCTGGAAGACGCCTCAACGTGACGCTTTGAGGTTAAAAGGTGTTTTGGGGAAACGTCGACTGCAGCTTCCTTCAGACCAGAACACACTTTTATATACATATATATATACATATATATATATGTAGTGTGATACGTATAACCTACTGTTCCTTCTCACAGTTTGTATAGACACAAGTACTTATTTCATGTTGGCATGTTTTTAAAAATGTATTTCTATATTTAATACAAGTTGTCAAGATGCTTCAATAAAATGGATTGTACTTATTATTATATATTTTTAACATCACTACTTCTACCTGGTATAATGACTGTTAACCAGTGAGACCATGGAGACGACTGCTAGCCTCTACCTCACCAGTCGGTATTGTTACTAGTGTTTCTCCACATTAAGACTACATTTCCCATCAGACCCGTTGCTTCCTGTCCCCCATCCCCATCCCCCTCGTCTTTGTCTTTCCTGAAGAGGATCAACATGTTGAAGTGATTTCTCCATCTTTTCTCTCCTTCCTCCATCTGCCGTCTCCAGAAACTCTTTATCTTTATCTCCGTTAGCGCTGGAAGAACAGCGCCCTCTTCCTGTTTGGTGCCGTAAAGCAATCCAGCAGATTTCCCTCCAGATCGACCCGGTGGACACAAAGTAGAATGAGAGTAGAGGCTGGTAGAGGCTGACAGGCTGGTAGAGGATGACAGGCTGGTAGAGGCTGACAGGCTGGTAGAGGATGACAGGCTGGTAGAGGATGACAGGCTGGTAGAGGCTGACAGGCTGGTAGAGGCTGACAGGCTGGTAGAGGCTGACAGGCTGGTAGAGGCTGACAGGCTGGTAGAGGATGACAGGCTGGTAGAGGCTGACAGGCTGGTAGAGGCTGACAGGCTGCTGCTGGTGGAGTTCTACTGATGACTCTACAGTAATGTGGTTTATTGATGGTGAAGAAGCTTTAAATGATTCTGAATGTTAAACTGGTTTCATACATGAATGTTACACATTTACACTAAATGTGCAAAGCTTAACACATTGGAATGTCATTTTGATGTTTCTCGCCAGTGCAATGTGAAGACTGACAGACAAAAGGAGAAGCTCGTCTCGACGGTCTGTCAGCCTGAAGAGAAGCTTCCCTCCGCCTGGCATCATTATTCCTCTGTCTGTCTGAAGAAAGGGAGGAAGACAGACAGGAAACAGAGAGAATAGAAGAGGGGGGGAATCAGAGAGAGAGGAGATGTTCCTGTCACTGTTCTGGCTTCTCAGCTCACGTCCGACCCAGATGGGAGGGAAGCCGGGGCGGCGTCCTCCCTCACCGTAGGAAAGTGACAGCCCATCTAATTGGGATTAATCAACTGGCAGCTCCAGTTGAGCGGCGGCGTCGCGATCTGAAGAGAAATGGCATTGACCCAGAGAGAAAGGTATCTAGCGCCCGGGGCAGCGCTTGTACCGATTCATCTTCCTCAGCATAACATATTCCAAACTCGAACAGAAACCTCTTTAGGATTCTTGGGTCAAGAACAAAAAAGAGAGAAAAAGAAAAGAAACTCAACTAATCAAAAAAGAAAGAAGAAGCCAGAAGAAAAGAGCAGCACTTGACAGTTTTTCCCACCGAACATGAAAAAAAACCCGAGAGAAAGCCTGAGCCTCTCGGAACAGGCACTACATTATTCTTTTTTATTCTTTCACTTACAGCGATTGCTTTGAATTACAGAGGGAATCTTTTTGCTAAGAGTCAGGCGGAGAAATCAAAAATTCATCTGAAAGACTGGGGGAGAGGGCGAGGAGCATGTGTTTTGTGCTGGAACCAACATTTGCGAAAGTTCCAGCTCCTTAAGCAATTATTAGCGGTGATAGTTTGACATGTTCAAGAGTTGTCAACAACTGGCTTTAAACAAAGTACAAAGCAGAAATAAACAGTGCTCAGGGCAACATTAACTTGGGGGACGTGGAGGTCTATAAATTATACATGTGCTTCTCTATTATAGTGGAGCGTGTTATCAAGAGGCCTGCGCTCGATACGACTCAACACTAACAGCACATCTATATGGAAAGCAGCTGAAGAGGCTGTGTTGTGCTGCAGCAGCCGCTTGCATCATTTCCAATGACACATAATGAAGAGACCTTCCCTCCCCAGGGGGCCACGCTCATCTTGTTTTTCCTCTCCTATTTTTATTTCGTCTCCGTCTCCCCTCCCTCATCCCAGAATGCATCCCATCCTCCGTCTGCCGGGATAATTAGCAAAGTGCTTAAGACATGAAAGCAAAACTTTTATCTCTTTAATCTCAGATTCCTTCTTCCTTCTTCTCATCTCGGAGAGGAAAACGGTTTCTTCTTCCATACAACAAAATATTTTATAATGCAATCCATAGTGTGTGTGTGTGTGTGTGTGTGTGTGTGTGTGTGTGTGTGTGAGGGTCTGCATGGTGTGTTACCAGCGCTGAGGCAGGTTAATGTAAGCAGCAGCAGCAGCAGCAGCAAGACGCGGTGGAACAATTGAAGATGCTGCGGCCCAAACCGGCTCGGAGCCGCTTCGATATTAACATCCGGAATAAAGTCGTCCAGCCGTCCCGTCTGGCGCCGCCGGCCCCATTAATTCTGCCGTGATGATTCAAACTCAGAGCGACATTATTTCACAGTAATTTTACATGCGTTAAATCCCATCCTACCGGCCGCGCATCAACCTTCAGTCTTCATGATCTGATCAGGATGATTCAGATGTAGATGAAGGAAGTCGCAGGTAGATTCAGACTGATGGAGACCTTGTACACTCAGCGGATGGATGATCGGCGCCTCTACAGGCCATAGATCCTGACGGTCCGTCGGTCCTGATGCTGGGAGAACATTTGAAGTACGATGGATGTTCACGTCGGGTGTTTTTTTAACCCAGTGTGCCGCCGTGCCCGTCACCCGGTGTCGGTAACGTGCTCGTCAGTAGTTGTGACAGTAGATGAGAGTTCATGAGTATGACGAGCTGTAGAGGACAGGATGAGTTCACAAGGAAATGAACACTATTGAAAAACACAAAGAGTTACTGAAGGCATGAAATTTAAAAAAAAACAGGCCCCATCAACACACTGGAGCCTCTATTTCTATTTTAAAACTTCAGGTAATGATTTTTTTTGAACACATAAAATGTAATTTTGTAAATAAAAGAGTGAACAGGTCAGCAGGCAACATCTCAGCATCTCAGCTTCTTCAGCTTCTGCTTCTTCTCTTGAGAAATGAATTGTTCGTAATTCATTGGACCATTTATCAACAGAGCTAATTCTCACACAGGAACACTATCAGGTGAAGAACCGGCATAATTCCCCCGTCCTTATGTATTTATCAAGATGAGTAATTAAGATTAAAAAGCGGCTCGGCGGATCCTTCAGCGCCGATCGCTCCGCCACATCAATACTGGATGATCAGCAGCCATGAGTAAACAGAAAGCGCTGCCTTAGCATATTTACAGCGGAGCCATTTTAGCATGGCAGCTATTAAGTTATCTCCCGTTATTTATTTCCTCTCCTCGTTATTAACCGGACGCCATCTTCCTCTAATTATATCAGGCCAATCAGCAGTATTGCCGTCTGGGCTCGTTCCCATTAGCGCTCCGTCTTTCACACTGAGAAGCTAATCCGATGAGACGCAGCAGCAGAGGTCAGGCTCTCTGCCCGCCTCGCTGTTATCGCTCTGCTGTGATTGTGTTTGTCCCGGTGGATGAGTGACTGTGTTGAGGCACCGATCCCACATCACATCAACTGGACGCTAATATGTGAGTTTGCTCTGTAATACCAATATGTGTTTAGTTGTGGTTCAGAATCCAAGACACAAAACAAGAGCAGACAATCACGTGCACGTGTGCGTGTGTGTGTGTGTGGATATATGTGTGCACGTGCATTGCACAGGTATGATCACATATATGTTTCATCTTTTAAGGAATGAATGCACCAAACATTTTCCTGGCCGATCCTCCTGACACCAGGGGATTTCACTTCCCAGGAATACAGCAGAACGTAACAGGAAGGAAGTCTAGTTTAGTTTTAGGTCATGGAAACACTGAGGAACCTGAAGGAGTTCTTCACACTGCAACCACACAAGGTTCCTTGAGGAACTCCTTCATGAGCCCAGAAGAGCCTGAAGGGACTCCTAGTGTACTGGACTACTGATCCAGGTTCTGGGTGTTTTAATGGAATACATGTTTTGTTTTTATATATTACACAGATGTAATAGATTACTTTAGAAACCTCGCCAGACATCCAGGGTCTATTTCAGTGTGTTTACAGCAGCGGGGAGGTGGGGGAGGTGGGGGAGGTGGGGGAGGTGGGGCGGGGAGTTGAACGTTGATAATAGTATTTAATTTATCACTTAAACTAGTGGGCGACCTCTGGGCGTCCCGGCCCTCCATCACCTTCGCAGCTGCTCTGTTTAATTGTTGGAGCCGAGAGAAAATGAAAATCAACTGGCCTAATAATGAATGGAGGCCATTACTCTCTTTAGCCCGCTGCTTACCAGGCTGCAGGATTAGAGGTGGGGGTGGAGCTACCGCGCGCACACACACACACACACACGCACACGCGCACGCACGCACGCACGCACACGCACACGCATGCACGCACGCACACGCACACGCACACGCACACACACACATATGCACACGTTTCTATGTGCCTATGTAGCAGCTAGTCCTGCTGAACCCGGAGAACCAGCCTCGTCTTTTTAAAATATGAAGTCAGAAATGTTTTTTTATTCTTCATGATATTAAATCTGTTGTTTCTCCATGTGACTCGGTGCCGACGGGCTAACCTGGTTACATAAAGGTTAAAGGAATAGTTAGTGAGGCGCTGCGTAACGAGCGGTGGGATGAAACCCCTCCTCGTCGCTCCACGCTAAGGAGTTCATTACGCCCCGTCATCAATCCTTCCTTTTTCTGAAGCATTACATTCATCAGGAAAATTAAAAAAGTGTCATGTCTCCGGTGATTTAACTTCCTCCGTCAAAACACACAGCGTCCAGGAGGCCGTCTGCATATCCTCACGATGGAATAATAACTCATTGGGCCGGGCTCAGCCAATCAGGAGCCAGAGACTGGACGGAGTCCCTCAGCAGGACCGCCGGAGCCGCCCGGTGTGACCGGGCTGGACAGGGCCGTGACAAAGCTCCCAGCATGCATCAGGCAGGTGACGTCAGGTGAAAGACCCAGAAACACCAACGGGTCCTCAGTGATGATCAGACCACTGTGCTGTTGAGGGTCTCTGGTCACCGGGGGGGGGGGGGGGGGGGGGGTGTTACGGTGATGATATATCAGGACCGGCGGACACGGATTCCATTAACATGATGGCTTTGTTTGATTTAAGATGACGCGTCGCTGTAATTCAGATAAACATCTTCTCCTGAACGTGACGTTTATTTTTTAGTAAAGGTTTGAAATACAGATACTGGAGCAGCAGGGGGTCTAGCGGGTCCAGGGCCCGGTGGGATCTGGTTCTGGACTGGTTTAGATACTGGTACAACAGGAAGATGAAAGCGGGCCTTGTTGTGGAGGCGGGACACGCCGTCCAACACGCCTCCAGGCCACAGGGGGGCGCCGCGCTCCGACTCTGCTGAGCATGAAGACAGAAGATCACTAATGGGAACACCTTGTTCCATTATCCATGGAGGACCTGTGGGTGGAGAACAGCTGGTAACGAACCCCCCCCCCCCCCCAGGCGCTGTCCGTTACACTCCTTTATTTAACTCTGTTGACGAGGATCCACTAAGGAGGAAGAAGTGAAGCCAGTGGAGGTGATCCCAGGCTCCATCTGGCGTGGGACGCCCAGCCTCCCTCCCGCCACGAGGCTGCTGGTATAATTAGCCCCAACATGTCAGGACGTGGACTCGCTAACGGAGACACAACCTGGTTTAGTAACTTCCAGTCTGATGGGCGGAGCTCTGCGGGGGGTCCGGGGGGTCCGGGGGTCACGGTGATGCTGCTCGTCCACTCAGACCCCGGCAGCGTCATCGGTGTCGGACCGCAGCAGCTGACTCGTCGCCGGCGGCCACAGATCTTTTGCTTCCTTCGTTCCCTTTAATTTTAATGATGTGCTTCCTCTGCTTAAGTAAAGTCTTCCTCAGCCGGCTGCAGCCAGCGAGGCTTTCAGACGCTTTGAAATCAGATGTGAGTATATTTAGTTTTGCTGCTCGGTCGCTGGAGGCACAAGCACTTTAATTGGCATCACATGATCTCACATGGTTCCACACCTTCGTTACGGGGCGTTGAAGGACCAGGATCCTCTTCCTCTCACCTGGTGATCTGGTGATACCCATCATCACCACCTGACTGTGTGGGGGGGGTGATGGCCGCGGTGATCTACCAGCTCTCCATCTAGAACATTAATCAGCTCTGCATGCTTGTTGCCATGGAGTCACAGAGGCTTCGGCCTTCATCAGACTGTTAATATGTTCAATAAAAGATGATGAGGGGGCGTGTGCTTGGCTGTGATTGGCTGTGATTGGCTGTGATTGGCTGTGATTGGCTGTTGGGGAAAAAAGGACTTTACAAAGGTTTGTCAATTTCCGGCGTTTAGTCTCGTTCTGGGACGGATCCTGGCTGCCTCCTCGTCCTCCTCCTACTCCTCTCCTCTACTCCTCTCCTCCTCCTCTCATCTACTCCTCTCCTCCTCCTCCTCCTCCTCCTCTCCTCTACTCCTCCTCCTCTCCTCTACTCCTCTCCTCCTCCTCTCCTCCTCCTCCTCTCCTCCTACTCCTCTCCTCTACTCCTCTCCTCCTCCTCTCATCTCCTCCTCCTCCTCCTCCTCTCCTCTACTCCTCCTCCTCTCCTCTACTCCTCTCCTCCTCCTACTCCTCTCCTCTCCTCCTACTCCTCTCCTCCTCCTCAGCAGCAGGGACGAGGCAGGGCGGAAGGACATGAAATATGTATGCTAATTGTTGTGAAACTTCCCTTTAAAGAGGAAGAGCGGTGAAGAGGAGCTGTCAGGCTGTCATCATCATCATCATCATCATCATGACAGAATCAAAGCCTCCTGTGTTGCGGCGCCCCGGTCCCGCCCGGCCCGCCGAGGGTCGGGCCCTTTAACAGTCTTTATAATGAAGGGCGGCATCAGGAGGATGTCAGGGAGGATTAGCTCACACGGGCGTCACCTGACTCCTCCCCCCAGGCTGGCTCTCAATCTACCTGTCTGCCTGCCTGCCTGACTGACTGACTGACTACCTGTCTGACTGTCTGTCTGTCTGTCTCTCTACCAGACAAGATCTGACAGGATAAAATCTGCAGATGAAAATCTCGGTCGGCGGTAATAAATAAAAATGTTCCATTCCAACATGGAGCTCCATTTGCATTGGAAAGTCTATTTCTGGTCGCTGACGCTGACTGAGTTGCCGTTGCTGTGATGCCCCATCAGATGTGGATGTTCCACCAAAATGAACTTTCATATATTGTGTTTACTCTGTTTGCCCAAACACGGCATCTATTGCAGCCCAACCGTCCTGGTAGGGGGATCCCTCTCTGAGTAGCCCCTCCCTCTCTGAGTAGCCCCTCCCTCTCAGAGTAGCCCCTCCCTCTCTGAGTAGCCCCTCCCTCTCTGAGTAGCCCCTCCCAAAGTTTCTCCCAATTTTCCAATAAGGTTTTTGTGGGAGTTTTTCCTTGTCCTCTGTGAGGGTCTAAGGCTGGGGGATGTCGTGTACTAATCATTTATTATTTTCACATGTTGGGCTGTGAAGCCCTTAGGGACTGTAACGGTGATTAAGGGCTGTACAAATAAATGTGATTTGATTTGAAATGTGTGAATGTGGTCGGTTTCTGATCCGGCTCGGTTTCTGGTCTGGCTCAGTTTCTGGTCTGTGATTTTGTGTTTAATGATGATTCAACAAGCATCGACTTTCATGGATTCTGTCTGGCAGGAAATATTTGTTGTTTTCTGCCTGTGTCAGTTTTTAGTTTTCTCTTTGTGACTGGATCCTGGTTCTGGTTTCGCCAGAGGAAGTCTTGGTGACGGGGTTCGCTCCTCGGGCGTCGCTTTGATCACAGCACACTGGAAAACGTCCTGGAGGGAGAGATGTGCTTGATCTCTGTTGGTAATTAGAGGCTGCTTCTTAATTGTTGGTTTTATGGGGAGCGGAGACCTCAATACGCTCGTCATAATTCATGAGTTGAGTTGAAACGCCGCTAAATGGTTTTATTGAAAGCAATCTGTTGTTTGGGGTTTTGTCTGAATGATTGTTGTCATGGTTTCAGGGTAATTGCTTCTTCCTGGAAACCCCTTCTCTTTAGAAGGACTCTGTCAGGTGACATGTGGAGAGTCTTCCTCCTCTTCGCCAGTAAGCAGCGAACTGGTTAACAAAATAATTGCGTTGCGGCTCTGCGGTGAAGTCACAGACGATACGATCGCGATTCGCCGCCGGCCCGTGGCGTCGTCCAAATGAGCTCCACCATGTGAAAGAGCAAGAGAAGAGGAAAGAGCATTTCCCTGGCAGCTTGAGATGAAAAGACGAAGCCAGGACCCCGTGGTCCTCCGGCCTGGGGGGCGGTCCTGATCAGCCGCTCATTACCATGAGAAACAATACCTGAGGCGGGCCGGGCTAGCTGGGGGGGGGGCAACAACCCAGGGGGGAAGGGCTGGGGGAGGGGGGAGTCCTGCACCTCCCCACCATCTAGACACCATGCACATCCAACCAGCAGCAAAACATCTGAAGTCATCTAATTTAGGTTTTCCTTAAACAACCTGCCCCATCTTGATTCCAGAGGAAGAGCCTGGTGTCAAGATGAGGCTGCAGCACCCGGCGGACTAATGTCTGGTTAACGTCTGGTTAGTCTGGTTAACGTCTTATTAATGTCTTGTTAACATTGTGTTAACGTGTTGTTAACGTCTGGTTAACGTCTTGCTAACGTCTTGTTAACATCTGGTTAACGTCTTGTTAATGTCTTGTTAATGTCGTGCTAATGTCTCGTTAACATCTGGTTAACGTCTGGTTAACGTCTTGCTAATGTCTTGTTAACGTCTTGTTAACGTCTTAACATCTTGTTAACGGCATGTTAAAGTCGTGTTAATATCTGGTTAACGCCATGCTAACGTCTTGTTAACATCTGGTTAACATCTTGTTAATGTCGTGTTAACGTCTGGGTAACGTCTGGTTAATGTCTTGATAATGTCTTGTTAACGTCTTGATAATGTCTGGTTAACGTCTTGTTAATGTCGTGCTAATGTCTCGTTAACGTCTGGTTAACGTCTTGCTAACATCTTGCTAATGTCTTGTTCATGTCTTTTTAACGTCTTGTTAACGTCTTGTTAACATCTGCTAACGTTGTATTAACGTCTTGTTAATGTTGTGTTAATGTCTGGTTAACGTCTTGCTAAAGTCTTGTTAACATCGTGTTAATGTCTTGTTAACATCTTGTTAACATCTTGCTCACGTTGTGTTAACATTTGATTAACGTCTTGTTAACGTCTTGTTAATGTCGTGTTAACGTCGTGTTAACGCCATGTTAATGTCGTGTTAACATCATGTTAACGTCTGGTTAGCGTCTTTTTTTTAACAGCGTCTTTTTAACATTGCTAAAATCTGGTTAATATCTGGTTAACGCCTTGTTAATGTTGTGTTAACGTCTGGTTAACGTCTTGTTAACGTCGTGTTAACATCTGGTTAACATCTTGCTAACGTCTTGTTAACATCTGGTTAACGTCTTGTTAATGTCTTGTTGACGTGTTAATGTTGTGTTAACGTCTGATTAATGCCTGGTTAATGTCTGGGTAATGACTGGTTAATGCCTTGCTAACGTCTTGTTAACGTCTTCTTAACATTGTGTTAATGTCTTGTTGACGTCTGCTAACGTCGTATTAACGTCTTGTTAATGTTGTGTTAACGTCTTGTTAACATCTTGCTCACGTGTTAACATTTGATTAACATCGTGTTAACGCCGTGTTAACATTGTGTTAACGTCATGTTAATGTCTAGTTAGCGTCTTGTTAACGTCATGTTAACATCTTGTTGATGTCTGCTAACGTCGTATTAACGTCTTGTTAATGTTGTGTTAACGTCTTGTTAACATCTTGCTCACGTGTTAACATTTGATTAACGTCTTGTTAACATCGTGTTAACATCGCGTTAACGCCGTGTTAACGCCGTGTTAACGTCGTGTTAACATCATGTTAACATCTGGTTAGCGTATTTTTAACATCGTGTTAAAATCTGGTTTATATCTGTTAACGCCTTGTTAACGTCTTGTTAATGTCTGGTTAACGTCTTGTTAACGTCTTGTTAATGTCTGGTTAACATCTTGTTAACGTCTTGTTAATGTCTGGTTAACGTCTTGTTAACGTCTTGTTAATGTCTGGTTAACATCTTGTTAACGTCTTGTTAATGTCTGGTTAACGTCTTGTTAACGTCGAGTTAACGTCTGGTTAACATCTTGCTAACGTCTTGTTAACATCTGGTTAACGTCTTCTTAATGTCTTGTTGACGTGTTAATGTTGTGTTAACATCTGATTAACGTCTGGTTAATGTCTGGGTAACGACTGGTTAACATCTTGTTACCGTTGTGTTAACGTCGTGTTAACGTCGTGTTAACGTCTGGTTAACGTCTTCCTAACGTCTTGTTAACATCTTGTTCACGTTGTGTTAACATTTGATCAACATCTTGTTAATGTTTGGTTAACGTCTTGTTAACGTCTTGTTAACGTCGTGTTAACGTCTTGTTAACGTCTTGTTAACATCTTGTTAACGTTTTAACATCTTTTTAACATCGTGTTAACGTCTTGTTAACGTCTTGTTAATGTCTGGTTAACGTCGTGTCAACATCTGATTAACATCTTGCTAACGTCTTGTTAACATCTGGTTAACGTCTTGTTAATGTCGTGTTAACATCTTGTTAACGTCTTGTTAACGTCTTCTTTACGTCTTATTAACATCTGGTTAACGTCTTGTTAACGTTTTGTTAACGTCGTGTGTATGTATCTTTAACGTCTTGTTAACGTCTTCTTAACGTCTGGTTAACGTCTTGTTAACGTCTTGTTAACATCGCATTAACGTCTTGTTAATGTCATGTTAACGTCTGGTTAACGTCTTGTTAACGTCTTGTTAACGCCTGGTTAACGTCGTATTAACGTCTTGTTAACGTCTTGTTAACGTTTTGTTAACGTCGTGTGTATGTCTCGTTAACGTCTTGTTAATGTCTGGTTAATGTCTTGCTAACGTCTTGTTAACATCTTCTTAACGTCTGGTTAACGTCTGGTTAACGTCTTGTTAACGTCTTGTTAACGTCGTATTAACGTCTTGTTAATGTCATGTTAACGTCTGGTTAACGTCTTGTTAACGTCTTGTTAACGCCTGGTTAACGTCGTATTAACGTCTTGTTAACGTCTTGCTAACATGGTGTGTCTCGCTGTGCGTCGTCTCTGACTCAATGGAAACGTAAACAGCCGAAGCAGAAGAACTGGAGGCCTTTTCTTCCTCTCTCCTCAAAGACCTCGGCGCTGCCCAAGGGTTAATGAAGACGAACCAACAGCGACAGGATCAGAGAGAACAGGAAACCTCCCAAGGTGAAACGTTGTCCCAGAACCATGTCGTCAGCAAATATACTTCCAAATATAATGTTCTCCTCCGCCTCAGAGACATTGTAGATTTTAAGTAGATTAATCTAAACTCATATCCATCTTTTTGTATTTAATAGACCCACTTCTCTGGCTTCACCTCCAAGTCCTTCAGACCGAAGACCAGGGGCCAAATGTATAAAACTCTGTGTCGATTTAGGTGTAGAAACCTGTGTACGCACAAAACAGGAAACATGCATACACTCAGATGTATAAAACCACGTACGTCTGTTCCCACATGTTTTTTCTTCATACATCTCAATCATCCTTAAATTGTGTGCAGGTGCACAAGCCTTCTGACCACGCCCACAATTTACTATAAATGGCTTCCAACACCCCCAACTGCCTGGTTTGCATATAAAGGGCATTTAGTTTAGTTTGAGGAGAAACGGCGGAAGCATTTAAAAAGAAATAGAACAAAAGAAGCACAATTTTACGACTGTGAACTGTCCCCGTCGCTAAAAACCCGATTGTTGTCAATACCTGTAGATGGACGGGGATGGCAGGGTTCTCCGAGAGTGCCCAACACAGGGTCCAGTTCAGTACACAATTAGAAGAGAACAGCTCTTGGAAATCCAAAGCGGCGCATTAGCCAGTCAACATCATGGACCAGAAAACCAGTACGGTCTCTGAAGACACGGTCTCTGAAGACTCGTTCTCGCCTAAATTGCGCAATAGCAATATCTTCCAGCAACGCCAAAGCAGCTATTGTATCATTTGGCACAGCCATTACGCACGGCTACAGCCTTTATATAGTGTAGGTTATTCTTACTCCCCAATAATAGGCTACAGAATAATAATCTTGTATCATGTATTTATTTGTTTATTTATATAAAGATCATTATCATTATAATTATTATAATGCATAGTGACAAACATATTTACTCAAGATAGAACGAAATGAAGGCTTGTCAAAAAAAAGGTTATTAACCACTCACGCATCCCTATATAATCATAGTGGATGTTTTTTTTAAACTATAGATTACATCCTAACACAATGTAGTGAAAGAAAAAAGCTCCAAATAAAATGTCATCCAAATTCACACTTTTATGATCCTTTTTTGGATAAAAACTCGAGAAAAATGCGTATGGTACGCATGGTGTTCAGGATGCGTACCGGTACGCACATTCTCGCCGCCCGTGGATTTTTATACATTGGAAACCTGCGTGGAAAGTGACGTAAGTACACTTTTCATGCGTACGCATGGTTTATACATTTGGCCCCTGGTGTCCATGGTGAGCAGGATGATGAATGCTGGCTGAGGACCGGCGATTGGCGAATGTGGGTATAATTAGCTCGTTCGTTTGTGGCTCCGGGTGACATTTGGTTCATGTTCGAGTGCCTGTCTTGGTGATTTCTGCTCAGCGTCTGAAGGTTAGGGAGAGTGTGAGTGTGTGACGAGCACCAGGGAGGAATGAGGGGATTCAAAAGGAAGGCCAGCGATGGGATTATGGGAGCGTGACAATTCAGGATTAGCTCTGCTTTAAACAAACACTCCTGCAGGTCAAGAGATCAGGACTCTTATTGTGGAAAGTTGGAGGACAACCTTGAAAGTATCCATCTATCTGTCTATCTCTCTATCTCTCTATCTATCTATCTATGTATCTATCGATTCAGTCTCCATCTTTGTATCCCAGTCCTTCACTGTGGTGTCCCTCACTGTGGTGTTCCTCACTGCTCTTCCCAGAGATCACCTGTCAATCAAACAGTGTGTCCAGTACTGTGACGTGTTTCTCCTTGGATTTCCTGTTGATGGAGTTTGAGTTCCTGTAGGTGGCGCTCTTTTCTTTGTCTGTTCAGCCACGGTGGCTATCGCTGCTCATGCTAACTACCCAGTTCTTCTTCTGTTGAAACGTAAAACGCATCACTTCCTGTCTCCAGAGGGTTTCTCCCGGTAAAGACCTACCTGACACCAGGTGTTGAGAACAGCAGATGGAGAAGCTTCATGATGGTTGAGGTTGATGATGTTGAGGTCCAGAGATCAGAGAGAGGAGAGACAGAGAGCTAGAGGAACATGTTGGATTATTAGTTTGAAGCAACGTCTGCTGTCCACCCTCCTGTGTGTCAGAAGGTAACCACGCCACTAGGTGAGATCTCAGTTGTTACCATGGCAACATTTAATTGTACTTAATGATTACAGTGATTCTCATAATTTCCTAACAGAACAGACTTAGTGGACAATCTGGCATCATTGAGGCAATACAGATTAGAGGCAGCAGGTCGAGGTTGAGCGTCTAGCAGGTATCTAACCTGTGACTTTCCAGTGACGGGGCGGTCTCCCTGAGACTTTATGGCCAATTAAAACGGCTTGTTGAAATATGCAACAATCTTTAAACAGCATGGACCTCCTGAAGGTTAGACAAACTTCACCGAGGTAGAACTTGTCTGCTTTATGGCGTCCTGCAGCCTCGGCGTTGTTTGTCTTGACCCGTTCAGGAAACATTACGAGAACAAATAACTCTTGAGTGTTCAGCGCTCGGCCCGGCTCTGTACCGACAACCCTGAGTAGCTGGCGCTGCCTCCAGCCGATGATTAGGGCCACTTCACTGGCAATCATGATTAGCATGTTGGCCGAGCGCCACCTGTCTCCGCCCACTTCCCCGCCGCGCCGGCAAGCTGAGCCAGGAGGACACACTCAACACATCAGTTCAAACAGGAAACACTTCCTGCTTCCTTCACCATCCAGGTCTGACTGAGGAAACTCAGACCTGTATGCAGGTGTGCGTGTGTGTGTGTGTGTGTGTGTGTGTGTGTGTGTGTGTGTGTGTGCGTGTGTGTGTGTGTGTGTGTGTGCGCGCGTGTGTGTGCGTGAATGTGCATGTATGCATGTGCATTTCTATGTGTGCACAGGTGGATGTGGAAGCATATGTGTGATTGTGTGTGTGTGTGTGTATTAGTGTGTTTATGTAGCTGCACGTGCACTGTATGAATGTGCACGTGTGCACATTAATGCTCCAGATCAATCTGGACAGTTCCCCCAGATCCCCCAGATTCCCCAGATCCCCAGATCCCCAGATCCCCAGATCCCCAGATCCTCCAGATCCTCCTGCTCAAATCAAGCTGCAGCGTCGATCCGTCTCCATGTTAAGTTCCAGTTCTCACCACTGCAACTCGCTGAATGATTCAGTTTCTGGTCGACCAGATGAGAGACGTGATGTGTCTGTCTGTCTGCCTGTCTGCCTGTCTGCCTGTCTGTCTATATATATATTGCATATTTCTGGTTGAGTCTGGTTGTCAGCTGAGTGTTTTCCTGTCAGGTGATCAAACCGGTCGTCTTCAGGCTGCAACAGCCTGCAGGGCGAGGGGGGGGGGGGGGGGGGGGGGGCTGCCGATATTCAGCGTTTCACAGGGAAATGCAGCAATAACAAAGATTAAAAACATGATCATGAATTTGTGTATTGAAAGTATATATTTATTCTGCTTCCATAAATCATCTCTACCTTCAGAGTCGGTCCGGCCCTCTGCCAGCACCACACAGTCAATGTATGGAATTTAGCATCTCGTCGGTTTACACCTTCTTGGCAACGCCGAGTGAAACCCTGGCAGCGCTTGTTAGCTCCGCCCCTTAGCAACGGCTGCTAACTCGCCCAGAGTTTCCTGGTGTTGTGTGCTAGTGCCATCAACAGCTGGAGGTCAAAGAGACGCCTCGCCTCGGGCTGCAGCCAGACAGCCACGCCCACCCTGGACCCAACACACTGACTGGGAGACAGGACGGGAGTAAAGAGAGACCACCTGTCAATCAAACAGTGTGTCCAGTACTGTGACGTCTTCCTCCTTGGATTTCCTGTTGATGGAGTTCCTGTAGGTGGCGCTCTTCTCTTTGTCTGTTCAGCCACGGTGGCTATCGCTGCTCATGCTAACTACCCAGTTCTGTTGAAACGTGAAATGCATCACTTCCTGGGAGAGGAAGAGAGAGGTTGGGCCTGGGAGAGAGAGAGAGAGAGAGAGAGAGAGAAATATGGAAGCTCCTCTCCTCTTTATGATGGGCAGATTAATCTGTCAAGCCTCTGCGGGTTTTAAATCTCGTTCCTCTTCGCTTTACAAAATCCTCTTTTCGCGGCTTTGCAGCGTATTTAATCTTTTATTGGTAATAAACACGAAGCAGCACAACGTGATAATGCTCATCAATATTATTACTACATGATCATAAATCTGAAGAGCTTGTTAAAACCTTCTGACCTTTAACCTCTGTGGCAAAGTTTCTGTTTCTGTCAGTCGAACAACAAGGGAGGATTTTATTATCTAATCTCTTCTTCTTCTCTTCTTCACATCAGATGTTTCTGGGAGGAGAAAAGAGTTCTGACTTCTTCGTTGGTGCCCATGTGTTATATTCATTATACATTATACAACAGGTGTCAAGGGTTAAGGAACTAAACTCCAAAAATAAAATAAAATAAAAATAAACTAAAATAAAATACTCACAGAAACTCAAGTGAGAAAAACAATCCATGAAATGTTCAACAGCAACAAAATACTCATCCAAAATACTCAAACTCAATTTTAAACAAGCTTTATTGTCCAGACAAAATAATGTGATTACTAACAATTTAACAATAAATATTGAATATTAAAGGTGCTACATGTCGAAGCCTGTCAGCCTCTACCAGCCTGTTTCTATTATATCCATACAGACATTTGGTGATATTTCTTTAGATTTCAGGTTTCAGTTTTTCTGTGTTGAGGATCTTTGGTTCTTCAGCTTCCAGGTTTTGGTTGAAATCCATTCAGAGTTTTTCAAAACACCTGCTCGGGTGTTTTGTGTCTTTTATTTCTGACCCTTTATCAGTGTTGGCAACACAGTAATGTTACTTATAATTTGTATAAATTTCAGAAAATGTTCAGTTATCGATCAAAAAAGAAACTTTGTCATCACTCAAATTAGATCAGATTGAAGTTGATGGAGGTTTTCCCACTACAAGAACACCAGACACTGTTGTCGTTACAGTGAGGTGTCATATTACATTACCTAGTTAGTTACAGTAACTAACCAGTTTTATATCTGAGTTACTTTATTGCTTCCCTGTTTCCATCTCCCTCGGCTCAGCTCTCAGCTGTTGATGTCACCATTAGTTTCTATTGCCCCCCCTCACCCCCCCCCCACCCCCCCCCCACCCCCATCCTGGGAGACCAACCAAACTAAACACCAGAAACCTGCCGGAGCTGTTTTGCTGCCGTGGAAATGCAAATGACGTTGCTGGAGGTTAAATTAACATTTTTAATTAAAAAATTAGCGGCAAACAAACAATGCAAAACATACTAACCATTAAAACAATCTAAATAAGCTCTGCAGGAGAGGAAGAGAGCGAGGACAGAAACATCTTTCATCTTCCACAGGAATCAATTATCAAATATGACACAAACACAAATCACACATATTTGGCTGCTGTCGTCTATCGGGACGCAATTATTAACCAAGATAACCAACTTTGATTTTAAGACTCTCCAGATTAAAATAAAGTCCCCAATAGAAAACAGAGATATTACTAGACTTGGTGGGAGCTTTGCTTTGTAATCAGGAATGAACCCACATGAAGTCAGTTCACCACACTTTCAGATCTTTATGACATAAATAATATCATAGTAAGGTATCAAACTGATTTAAGGTAAATGAGGGAAATATTTGAAGGAAAATAGAAATTAATGCTTTTCTGAAAAATATAATGATCTTTCTTTAGTTGGTGGTTTTTGGTCATCCACAGAAACCCAAAGTTAAACCGGCTTACTGTCATATTTGGTCCAGTAATCAACTTGTTTGGTGTTTGGTGACCTGAAATGTGTTTGATCATCCCGGTAAAACCACCATGTGAGACCGCAGCGGACTGGACAGGTCTCGCGCTGCTCTACCTCCCTCTAGTGGCCAGATGACGGAACAGCAACAACACAACAACACGGTTCTTGAAAAGTCTGAACTTTACTTCACACAAGAGCATTCTCAGGAGTGTGGCTGCACAAGCAGCAACATCTGAACATGCATGATCGGATTTCAGCATAAAATGAACAATCCCTGTTTGAATCGGCACCATGGGACAATATTTCATTTTTCACAGAAAGATGACAAAATCTGTTTTTAAGGAATAAAAACAAAAGGACCCTAACACTGTAAAACATCTGCAAACAATAGACGTGGGCCTCGATAAACCCTCCCCACAAATACATGAAATTTTCCTTCTGGGAAAATGAATCCACTTTGGTTCAGGGTTAGTCGTCTCCTCCACACAGGCTCAGCAAGGCCTTCTGGTAGTCTCCCTTGGTGTGCTCCTGGTAGGACGAGAGGATGAGGATGATGAGGATGATGATTATCATTATTATTTCACTCTATCAAGCTACTGCGCTGACCTCTGGTCTGTTTGTCTGTGTGGTATATTATGTGGTTATTTCAAACCCTGTGTACAAATGTTGAGGTCTAAATTGAAGTCAGGTGATCTGGGATCAGACTGTGGAGTGAAATATGACACCAAGGCCTGAAAAGAAGGAGGAGTCTTTGGCTCCGTTCACACTGCAGGTTCAGACTCAAGTATGAACACACACACACACACACACACTCACAGAGATGGTCTGGTACAGGGATTTCCCGTGCTGCTTCTTGAACTCGGTGCGGATCTTCATGAGGTCGACTTCACAGCGAGACACAATGATCCTGGTCACCACTTTCTCCTTGGCTGCTTTACTCTGAAGATCAACACATTATTATTACTACTACTACTACTTATTATTACTACTGTTATTGTTACTATATAACGATGTTAGCATTGTTACGTTCATGATGTTCTTATATTTGTCATATCAGAGGCTCCAGCTCAAAGTCTCTTCCTCAGTGACTCAGTGTATTATCTAGTTTACCTCTGTATATTCTACCTCATCAAGAGACATATTCCACATTTTTATACTTTTTGTGTTATTGGGGCCGACAGCAGCAAACCACCAAAACACAATGATTTTATTTGCAAACCTATTTGGCCAATAAAACTGATTCTGATTCTGATTCTGACTCTGGAAATGGAAATTATGGAAATTATTTCTAAGCCTGTATTTTGTATGGATGTATGTAGTATGTAGTATGTAGTATGTAGTATATGTAGTATGCAGTATGTAGTATGCAGTACGCAGTATGTAGTATGTAGTATGCAGTATGCAGTATGCAGTATGTAGTATGTAGTATGTAGTATGCAGTATGTAGTATGCAGTATGTAGTATGTAGAATGTAGTATGTCATATGTACTATGTAGTATATGTTGTATGTAGTATGCAGTATGTACTATGTAGTATATGTTGTATGTAGTATGCAGTATGTAGTATGTAGTATGTTGTATGCAGTATGTAGTATGTTGTATGCAGTATGTAGTATGTAGTATGCAGTATGTAGTATGTAGTATGTAGTATGCAGTATGTAGTATGTAGTATGTAGTATGTAGTATGCAGTATGTAGTATGCAGTATGTAGTATGTAGTATGTAGTATGCAGTATGCAGTATATACTATGTAGTATGTACTATGTAGTATATGTTGTATGTATCATGTACCTTCATAGCTTCATTGAGTCTGTCAGCGAAGTACAGCTGCTTGTTCTCGAAGCACGCCACTGATGAAGGAAGAGGACAGACATGAGGACTTCCTGTTCCCTCCCTGCTGTTTCCTGTCCTTTAACAACAGTTCAGCCTCCACATCTCCCCACAATAAAAGCCTCTTGGAGATCTGACATGTTGGAAATACACACTGCTCAAAAGAGGTGGTATTAAAAAGTTCATGTAACCAGTGAAACATTCATCAGTTTTCCTCATGTTGGAACAGGTGATGGAAAAGATGATTAAATCTTAACTTGTCTGTTGCATACAGATTTCACTATTGTTTCATTAGTTTTAATGTCTCTTAAACGCTTCTTCATTCTGTCTGCTGAAGGACATCAAGGCCCGGCCGGCTGCCAGGGGGTTGACAGTATTATCGGTGTTTGGTAAATGTACCCAGTGTGAGGAAGGACTTCTCCAGGTCTCCCTTCACCTCCATCCTGATGCTCTCCTTCATGTCGTAGGGACTGTAGCTCTTATATCTGTCAAACACTGGCAGAGAGAAACAGAAACTCAGAGCAGAGTTTAAAGGTGCAATAAGTACGATTCTTCCTGTCCCAGATCACAAACAGACCGTCATATAACAGGGGGGTCAATCAATACCAATATCTTATCGATTACTTGGCCGATTTTAAAGCCAGCTGCTCTGGCTTTAAAACTCTTTCTGAGGAAGTGAGGAAGACAGAATAGAGTGAGGGTAGTGAAGAAACACAAGGCATGCTGATGGCATCAACATATCAGTTTCCTGGTGCAGCTTTAAGTCTTGAGTACAGACCATCACATGGTCCATAGTCTTTCTACCTGGTCATTTGCTGAACCCTCTCCTCCTCCACTGAAACAGCTCTACATGCTATATCGTATGTGAAGAAGCTAGCCGTGTTGTCCAGCGTCGAGTGGCTAGTTTACCTTTCTGTAGATGGGGGACGCTCCTCTCCGACATGATGGAGATCCAGGTCAACACGTCAGTTCCCCTCCTCTTCACGCCAGCCTCGTACAGAGCCTGTGGATTGAAACACATTTTTCCAGGATGTTTTTGTGACCTTTATTTATCCAGGGAGGAATTACAGCTTCATACAGTTAAACAACATCAGGGAGCTGAGCAGAACAACCACAGTAAGGCAAAGCATTATGGGTAGGAACTACAGAACAATGTCAAAATGTTAGACAACTGGTAGTTGCAGTTACAGTTACAGTTATAGTTATAGTCATAGCTGTAGTAGTAGTTGTAATAGTAATAGTTATAATTACAGTTGTAGTTGTAGTTGTAGTTGTAGTTATAGTTATAGTTATAGTTATAGTTAGTCATTATTTTTAGAGGACTGATAAAACTCTTGAGCAGCAGATGGTTTGACGTACCCGTGCATCCTGGTCAATCTTCTCATAGTCAATCACATTGGAGGGCTCATCTCTCTTGGTCTATGGGTTGAAGAAAATATGAACATAAACATAATAATTCAATGTTAACATTGTCAATAATGGGGACATTTTACATGCAATTATATTTCAGTATGTTGACTAAACCTGACAGGGATTCCACATAAAAACATCTTCATTTAAAGATAAATGATTAAAGAATAAACAGCCATTTAGTGAAATAAACTTAAACTTTTGCATAGTTTCCAACCATATCTACTCAAATACGAACTGATAATTATTTATATTTGATAATAATTATTTATATTTATATAAAATGAACAAGGACTTCTAGTTCTTCTCAGGAATGAACAGAAGCAGCAGAATTATCACTTTCCTTCCCTTATACCTTGTATTTAATTCCTCAGGTAATAAACCACCATCAACCACCTGAGTATCATCATATCTATTTACTATGTAAATCAGCTGCTCTGTTCTAGATCAATGCAGAAATATATGGATGTGAAGAAGCTTTTGTCTAATAAAGTCCAAATCCACCTGAACGAGGGCCAGCAGGAGCTTTGCAAAGTTCCCTGACGTGTCTCCTGCCACGTCCTTCTCCAGCTCCTTCTTGAACACTGCCGGTCAAAATAGAAAAACTGAATGGGCTTGAGAAACAAATCTCTACATTTCTGACTTTGGCTTCATTGAACACGACTGATGAGTTTTCCAAAAGGCTAAAACGTACTTTCTTTGTAGACCTTCTTGATGTCCAGCAGCTCCTCGTTGCTTCTGGAGCAGACCAACTCAATGAGGCTCTCCTCATCTGTTCCCAAACCCTGGACAGGAGAACAGAGTTGGGACACTGAAGGGTTAGGCATGTTATTTTACACAGTACATTACTGTATATTGTTCAACAGGTAGTTTCATCCAAGCGATCTGATTGGTCAACGCCCTCTAGTGTCATAGAAAAGAACGCCCTCTAGTGTTGTAGTAAAGAACTCCCTCTAGCGTTGTAGTAAAGAACTCCCTCTAGCGTTGTAGTAAAGAACTCCCTCTAGCGTTGTAGTAAAGAACGCCCTCTAGCATCGTAGTAAAGAACTCCCTCTAGCATCGTAGTAAAGAACTCCCTCTAGCATCGTAGTAACGAACACCCTCTAGCGTCGTAGTAACGAACTCCCTCTAGCTTTGTAGTAAAGAATGCCCTCTAGAGTCATAGTAAAAAACTCCCTCTAGCTTTGTAGTAAAGAATGCCCTCTAGAGTCATAGTAAAAAACTCCCTCTAGCTTTGTAGTAAAGAACTCCCTCTAGCTTCGTAGTAAAGAATGCCCTCTAGCGTCGTAGTAAAGAATGCCCTCTAGCGTCGTAGTAAAGAACGCCCTCTAGCGTGTAGTAAAGAACTGCCCTCTAGCGTCTAGTAAGAACACCCTCTAGCGTCGTAGTAAGAACTCCCTCTAGCTTTGTAGTAAAGAACTCCCTCTAGAGTCTAGTAAAGAATCCCTCTAGCTTTGTAGTAAAGAACTCCCTCTAGCGTCGTAGTAAAGAACGCCCTCTAGCGTCGTAGTAAAGAACCCCTCTAGCTCGTAGTAAAGAACTCCCTCTAGCGTCGTAGTAAAGAACTCCCTCTAGCTTTGTAGTAAAGAACTGCCCTCTAGAGTCATAGTAAAGAACTCCCTCTAGCTTTGTAGTAAAGAACTCCCTCTAGCGTCGTAGTAAAGAACGCCCTCTAGCGTCGTAGTAAAGAACTCCCTCTAGCATCGTAGTAAAGAACTCCCTCTAGCGTCGTAGTAAAGAACTCCCTCTAGCGTCGTAGTAAAGAATGCCCTCTAGCATCGTAGTAAAGAACTCCCTCTAGCGTCGTAGTAAAGAACTCCCTCTAGCGTTGTAGTAAAGAAAGCCCTCTAGCGTCGTAGTAAAGAACTCCCTCTAGCTTTGTAGTAAAGAACTCCCTCTAGCGTTGTAGTAAAGAACTCCCTCTAGCGTCGTAGTAAAGAGCTCCCTCTAGCGTCTTAGTAAAGAACTCCCTCTAGCGTCGTAGTAAAGAACTCCCTCACCTTCATGGAACCTTTGAGTTCAAAGGCGTCGTATTCGGTGGTACTCTTCATCAGGCCGAGGATCAATGTCTCCAAAGAGCCAGACAGCGCCCCCTTCAGGGCTGTGATCATATCCTGGTGAAATACAGAAACACGTGAAGAGGTTTGTTTGATGAAAAATTTGATGAATGTGAAGACAGATCAACTGAAAATGCAGATTTTTATGTTGTGTTGATGGAAAGAGACATTTACCTTCTTGGCAAGCTTTTCATACTCAAATGCGATCCCTCTCCTCTGGTCATAACTCCGCCTGGTCAGGATGTCGATGATGGTCTGTTCATCTATGCCTGGTTACAGCACACAACAGAGACCAGCTTTGAGTGAATATTCAATTCAACTTTAAGGAATTTTTATTTCCTCACAGATGGACGAGAGCCAGCTCATTACATTAGCGATGAAAAAAATCACTATGCCATTTACAACATGTAAGAAACTTCAGGACAGCAATGAATATGAACAGAGAGACAGTACAAAGTTAATCCTGCAATGAAACCTGCCTTCCCTCTTTCCTGGCTTTAGTTCAGAAAAAATATGATTTAGAAAACTTGGTGGAAAAATATGTCCCTGCACTGGGACCGGAGAGACAGAGGCCTGGTTTACTGAGCATGCTCAGTAGCTGGAGACCTCACAGACAGGAAAGTGACTCAGAGTGACCGACTGGCAGCCGACCACCAGGTGACTGGCAACCAACCGGCAGCCGACCAGCGCTGAAGTGGATATTTCCTCTCAGAAATTTGGAAAATATCCAGCACTGCATTTTCCACAAAAACAACCCTGCATCCAGAAACATGCGGTCTGCCTTCACAGGTCTGTCTGGACTGGGAAAAGGGATGGACCAGAGGATCGAGCCTTGCTCGAAAGCACCTCGACAGTGGGTTTAGGTGTATTTGGAGTTTCCACTCAGATACTAGAAGAAAACCCTCCGGTCAATCTGTCAGAGGGTTTCTAACTCGATGGACTCTGGCCTGGTGGAGGTGCTGGTTCAGCCAAGACTACGACTGCTGAGAGAAATGTTGGAAGAGTTTGGTTCCAAAATCAGATCCACAGTTTAAAAAGGTACCACTTACTATAATGAAATGATTGATCACACAGAATGAAAACTCTGCTCTTGCTCTTTAAAGTTGAGTCTTTGGTTGACAAAATGATAACACCTTCCTAGACTAAATCCTTCATGTTTTGACATATTGAATGACTATTCAGCATTCTGAAATGCAACACTGTTTATCCCCGAGCTAGGCTAGCGTGTCCAATGAGCTAGACTCTCTGACCTCAGTTAAACATTCAGTTAGCACTGATGTCCAATTAATGATGTTGTGATGGAACAGTTGGTTACGTAATCCCAGGAAACCTCCAGACATTTCCAGAGAGCGATGGGCCAGACGGGCTGGTCGCTGACCGACTCTCTCACCCTTTGTCTTGATGGCGGTCTCGATCCTGGCGGCGTCTTTGGCCGGGTCGAAGTCTCGTACCGGAACCACGGTGGGGAACTTGGGCTCGCTCTCCTGTGGAAATCACACCGACACAGTTACTCTGCTGTTGCTGCTGGTGTTTTCTGTCCAGCTGATGTCTGTCCTACTTTACTTTACTACTTTACTTTACTTGGTTCTATTGTGTTTTGTGCTGCTGTCTGTGACCTGCCATGTCTCCCTGTCTCCCTTCAAGAAGCCTTTTGCCTCTGATGCAGAATCACACCCTGTCTATCTAATCAAAGTGATTGTGACATACCAGCAGTAAAACACTATGATCCTATCGTGGTGGTGGTGCTCTAATCCTGACAGACAGTAGTGCAGTAGAATTTACTTCCACTAATCGGACTTTCATTAGCGCTAGCTCAGCATCGACCCTTTGGCCTCCAGGTTATCTTCAGTCACACCCTGAATGGCCTTCAGAGTCGATGTGTCATGTGTGTAACAGTATTAGAGCTCACCCCTCCGTAAGCCAGCGTGAGTTGACCCAGGAACTCTGAAACCAGCGCCATTGTGTGAAATCTGCAGGAGGACAGAGGAAGCATTACAGCATTGCTGTAGTATGAGTAACACGGTAACCATGACAACCCTGACAAGGATGCCAGAGGATTTCACAACGATAGCAAACTGTACAAAGGCCATCTTTATGACTCCACACCGTAGACACCAGGAAGTGAGATTTAAACCACTTAACCTAGATCTGACCAGAATACTGTTTCACACCAACACCAGTCTGAAGAACGACAGAGTCTATAACAACATGAGAGAAAGAAAAGGCTGCAGTGTGGCTACCGCTGTACATTCAAACCACAAGGTGGAAACATGTTGATTCGGAGTCTGGGTGTGGGCGTGTTTGATTTATTGACCAGGACATTCCTGGAGGGTGGTGAGGGAGGGAGGAGCTGGACGCAGGAGGAGAAATGAACAATGATGCAAACATTTTGAAAGAAATATGGAGCTTATGATTAACTACTTAAGCACACACATGCACACTCACACTCACATGCACACATGCACACTAACACACACATGCACACTTTCTTATATCATTGCAAGATAAATGCTTTAACAAACCCCTTCAGGTTTCATTGTGTTTCCAGTGTTTTTATCCTCAAGTTCATAATGTGATGATTAATGTAAAAAGCACTGGAAAGCTTTCATGACCTTTGACCCTCTTACCAAACATTAACCTTGAGGTCAATATTGTATCACCTAGCAACGCCTGGCGACCGAGCTGCAAACAGTCATGAACTTGTGAATCACACATCCTGCTCACCAGCCTGTTGTATTCCCGGCCAGCACAAACACCAGATATGCAGAGGATTTTCCCAGAAGACACTCTGTTTTACTGTGGTGCCATTTCTTTCAATCTTCTGCCAAATTGTTCATTTACTATGTTTGTTAAAATAATAAGCCTAAAACTCTGAACATTCAGCAACATACACTCAAGTGGAGGATCAATTTAGAGAAGTTAAACCATCCAGATGATGTTTTTCAATACTTATACATTACAATACAATACTACTACATTATTTCATACATGACTCCTCACCAGAGGGCAGGAAACCAGGTCCCTATTTCTGGACCCTCAAGGTTACGCCTGTAACACTCGATTCCATCTGAGTGATCCTCCCATGACAGATCACATCGGATCAACCGGCTGATTACAGGCCAGCTGGTTTGGGTTTCCTCGGCCACACCCAGAGCCACCGCAGACCTGACAGACCTACAGCAGGCCTGACAGACCTACAGCAGACCTGACAGACCTACAGCAGGCGGCGAGGGTCAAGACAGATGGAAACCAGCTGGCTGAGCGGCGAGCGTCACCGAGCATGTTGCCATTAAAGTTTTTAAAGTTTCACACAGAGAGCAGGAAACATTCACCACTCACTCTTCCTTTAAGCACACTGCAAACGGGACATCACACACACACACACACACACACACAGTCCTCGGGGGGTTTTGATTGGCTGGTTACTCACCTTCAGGCAGGCAGCAGTGAGGCAGGAAGCTCCAGCAGCTCCGTTATGAAGCAGGACAGGGTGTGGTGCTGAAGTAGAGGCAGGCTGACTCACAGCGCTGGGGCCAACTCCTCCCCCGACACTCCCTCTCTCCCCCCCCCTCTCTCCCTCTCTCCCCCTGACACTCCCCTCCCCCCCTTCTCTCCCCCTGACACTCCCCTCCCCCCTCTCTCTCTCTCTCTCCCCTCACACTCCTTCTCCCTCCTGGTGACTCCTGGTCAAGGCATGCAGGCTGATTGATGGAACAAATGGGCAGAAATCCTCCTGACAGTAGAGTCACCAGCTGGATGGACAAATCTGTGACATGTAAAATATCATGTTTATCTGAATTGTGCAGATATCTGTAGAACTGTGGTTCCTGGAGGCCACGCCCCCCAACCCCGGCATGGTAGTGCCTCGCTCACCTAACACACCGAGCCCCAGACAGTTCAGACCATCCTAGACATCTGAAAGTGGAGTTGGGATGCTTTTCTCTTTTTGCCAGATTACCTGACCCTGATGTGGTAAACTCCACCCAGCTGGTACTGCAAGGCGGTTAAAACAAACACTGAGAATCTCTTGGACCTACATTGTGACCCACAATGGTGGCACTTTGGTGGGTCAGACCTCAGTTACAGTGCCGTGAAAAAGTATTTGCCCCCTTCCTGATTTCTGATTTTTTTGCATATTTATCACACACAAAGGTTTCAGATCATCAAACCAATTTTAATATCACACAAGGACAACCCAAGTAAATACAAAATGCAGTTTCTAAATGATGATTTCATTTTTTAAGGCAAAAATAAAATACAAACCTATCTGGCCCTATGTGAAAAAGTAATTGCCCCCTGAACCTAATAACTGGTTGTGCCACCCTTGGCAGCAATAACTGAAATCAAGCGTTTGCAATAATTGGTGATGAGTCTTTCACATTGCTGTGGAGGAATTTTGGCCCACTCTTCTTTGCAGAATTGTTTCAACTCAGCCATATTGGAGGGTTTTCTAGCATGAACTGCCCGTTTAAGGTCACACCACAGCATCTCAATTGGATTTCAGTCCGGACTTTGACTTGGCCACTCCAAAACCTTAATTTTGTTTTTTTTGAGCCATTCAGAGGTGGACTTGCTGGTATGTTTCGAGTCGTTGTCCTGCTGCATAATCCAAGAGCGCTTGAGCTTGAGGGCACAAACTGATGGCCGGACGTTCTCCTTCAGGATTTTCTGGTAGACAGCAGAATTCATTGTTCCATCAATCACAGCAAGTTGTCCTGGTCCTGAAGCAGCAAAGCAGCCCCAGACCATCACACTGCCACCACCATGCTTCACTGTTGGCATGATGTTCTTTTTATCAAATGCTGTGCCATTTTTACGCCAGATGTAACGGGCCGCACACCTTCCAAAAAGTTCAACTTTTGTCTCGTCAGTCCACAGAATGTTTTTCCAAAAGTCTTGGGGATCATCAAGATGTTTCTTGGCAAATGTGAGATGAACCTTTGTGTTCTTTTTTGACAGCAGTGGTTTTCGCCTTGGAACTCTCCCATGGATGCCATTTTTGGCCAGTGTCTTTCTTATGGTAGAGTCGTGAACACTGACCTTAACTGAGGCCAGCGAGGCCTGCAGTTCTAGATGTTGTTCTAGGTTCTTTTGTGACCTCCTGGATGAGTCGTCGTCACACTCTTGGAGTAATTTTAGTTGGTCGACCACTCCTGGGAAGGTTCGCCACTGTTCCCAGTTTTCTCCATTTGTGGATTATGGCTCTGACCGTGGTTCACTGGAGCCCCAGAGCCTTGGAAATGGCTTTGTAACCTTTTCCAGACTGATAGATTTCAATCACTTTTTTTCTCATTTGTTCTTGAATTTCTTTGGATCGTGGCATGATGCGTTTGTTTTTGAGATCTTGTAGCCTACTTCACTTTGTCTGACAGGTTCTATTGAAGTGATTTCTTGATTCAACAAATGTGGTGGTAATCAGGCCTGGATGTGGCCAGTGAAATTGAACTCAGCTTTCCCAAAACTGTGGTTAATCACAGTTAATTTGTGATTTAACAAGGGGGGGCAATTACTTTTTCACATAGGGCCAGATAGGTTTGTATTTTTTTTCCCCCTTGGTAAATAAAATCATCATTTAGAAACTGCATTTTGTATTTACTTGGGTTGTCTTTGTGTGATATTAAAATTGGTTTGATGATCTGAAACCTTTGTGTGTGATAAATATGCAAAAAAATCAGAAATCAGGAAGGGGACAAATACTTTTTCACGGCACTGTATATCCTAGAGAGAGATTGTTAGCATGTTAGCATGTTAGCTTGTTAGCAGGCCAGGTGGTGTGGATCTCCTGACTCATCTCTGCAGCGTAACAATAAAGGAGCTGATGGTGAAGTTTCTTTCTCCTGACTCAAACCGACTCGTTCACCTGACTGGTCACGCTGGGAGCTTCCCGGTACGATGCAGAAGCTCTGCTGGAGCCACTGGGGGTTTAGTGCCTTGCTCAACGGTACCTCGGCAGTAGTTTTACTCGATCACCTTCCTCTCCCAGCCTGCGTAGGGATTTAAACCCACAACTTCCTGGGTAACAAGCCTGCACCACTAACCTCATGAGGTCATTTCATCAGTGAGTCAAACTGAGGCTGCTCGTCATGCCAGTGTGGGCGGGGCTTGTTTACCCCGTCCTCTCCCCCAGCCATCTGATTCATACAAGCCACTCCACATCACTCACACACCGGATCAATATTAGCCAATCCCGCGCGCTGCTGGCAGGCATGTGTAATTGAACAGAGCTTGTCCTCAACAGTCCCATCTTATTTGTTTTTAATAATTCATTTGAACCTGCTGGAGGAGCGAGGCAGTAACTCAGCAGCTCCCCGTGCAAACAACCACGACCCCCAAATAACCTTCACTCAATCACACACACACACACACACACACACACACACACACGAGGTGTGTGTGTTAAAGCCCAATAAAGCACGTCAGACTCGACAACTCGGCATAATGAAACGGCAAAAGGCTTTTTTCTTCCTGTTTAGCAGCTGAGTGGCGGCGGCGGCGCCCGGCCGTCTGATTGGCCCGTAACTCAAACGCCGAGGGGAAACGGTGCCGCTAGTTGGTGTGGTTTGGTGAGGTTACTGTAGAGTCGAGTTGATCTTTATCATCCCCAAGGATCCTTGGCTCCGGGCTCCAGGTCCGGCTCCGCGTCCAGGCTTCGGCTCCGGGTCCAGGCTTCGGCTCCGGGTCCAGGCTTCGGCTCCGGGTCCGGCTCCGGGTCCGGATCCAGGCTTCGGGTCCGGATCCAGGCTTCGGGTCCGGATCCAGGCTTCGGGTCCGGATCCAGGCTTCGGCTCCGGGTCCAGGCTTCGGCTCCGGGTCCAGGCTTCGGGTCCGGATCCAGGCTTCGGGTCCGGGGCCGGGCTCTGGGTTGACTCTGCATTCTTTCCTCAGTCAGTAATACTGTCTCCCTTAAAGGTGGGGCAGAAAGAACAATGGTTCCTTGAATGGTTCTTTTAAACTTATTATACACTCATATTATAAATATTACACATGTACTGCCAGTTTTATTCTTCTAGCCTATCATTGATTCATATCTGGTATTTCAACTGTTTAACTGTATTAATCATATTATCATGTTATTCATCACCACACTATGAGCCTCAAGCTGCTTTTCCTCTGTAATGATGCTGACGCCAGAATCAGTTCAAACCTGTCAATGACTTCATTATTGCACACACACTCACACACACTCACACACACACACACACACACACACACACACACACACACACACACACACACACACACACACACACACACACACACACACACACACACACACACACACCCAGCATGTCCCTCAGTGAGCAGCAGGACCTGTTGAGGCTTGCAGGTTGTTCCATGTCACAAAACAAACCAGACTCAGTGCTGCTGAGTCAGTTACCATGGAGATACTGAGCATCACAACCTACACAACACACAAAGAACCACGAAGAACCACGAAGAACCACGAAGAACTACAACGAACCACCGAGAACCACAGAGAACCACCGAGAACCACGAAGAACCACAACGTACAAATAAGTACCACAAGTACCATCGCTGACCTGAGACAGTTGTCAGCTGGAGACAACGGTGGACAGACAGGATGGAGTTAACACTGGGAGAAGAGAAGAGGGGAGGAATTTGATTGCGACACACCCTGGAGTGACTTGGAGAGCGTTTCCACGGCAACGTAATCAAAGCTTGTATATCATCAGAGATATGAGAACCGACACGCTGCTCTGTGCACCGCCAGACAGACAGACTGAAGACCTACAGACGTTATGAAGCCTCACCACCACCCTGCCTCCTCTGACCTTTGACCCTGGCATGACCATGTAAAACAGAAATATAAGAGAGGTAGAAGGGAATCCTCAGGGGGGAAGAGGATTGGATGCTTGTGCCATCCATCACCATGGAGACCGCTGGTCAACATTATCTGGGTGCTTTGTGTGTTAAGAGTGATAAGAGTGGGCGTGGCCCTGTAATAACCCTAAACCCAATCTCCTCCAGGATAGTGGAGGTGGAGAGAGACAGCGACCCTTGTACCCCTCTGATGCTGCGTTCACATCATGTGGGAAAGACGGCAGATGCTTTTAACTGTGAAGTTGTGTGTTGGTTATTCCCATGCCACCTGAATGCAGCATTAGTCTCTTGGTTTGTGTCAGCAGGCAGAAGAGAAGAGACTGATCAACTTAACCTGATTAGCTGTTTAAGAGACTAAGGGGCGGATCTACTAAGATCCCAAATAAAGGGTACTAATTTGCGTGTGCATTCTAAAAGTTTGCGCGTGTGGTTGATGGACGTTTTGCGGGTGATTTACTAAGAATGATTGCGTAAATGACAACAGGTGCAAACGTGGTGGAGACAGCAGTATTTAAATGAGGGTTTTGCGTGTTTAATGTTTTGCACCATGGAGAGTTTGGATGGGCAACAGAACCGCAAGCGCAAAATGAAATTTGCGCCTATAGAATTAGAGGTGTTAGTGGAAGAGGCAAATAAACATTTGGATGAGCTACAGCAAAAAAATCTGAATATGACAAAAAAGAACACTATTTGGGAGATCATCTGTGAGAAAGTAAATGCCGTTGGTAAAACAAGAAGAACAACGGATGAAATTAAGAGAAGATGGCAAGATATAAGACGAAGAACAAAAGAAAAATTGGCTTATAATAAAACCTCAGCAAAGAAAACAGGTGGGGGCACGGTGGAAGAGATGCCTCTAACTAACATTGAGCAACAAGTGCAGTTCAAGTGCAGTTTCTATGTCTCCTTCTCGCTACAATAACGGCAGTCATTTGTGCACAATTACGCATGCAGGGCGTTTGCACCTTCCCTTGAAACGTATTAAATACAGACGCAGTCTCCATCAACGAAATTGCGTTCAGGTTTGATAGATCACAGTGCGTGTGCTACATTAATCTATTTACATTTTCTCCTCCCAGTATTTTGCTAAATAGCGTGTAAACGCCCCATCTTGCATATTCATTGAGGCAAAAGTACTAACTGGATAAGGCGTGTTATTTTGCACATTTGCAAGACGCAGTCCTCAGTGCGCACTGTTAGTAGATCAGTTTGTACATTTATTTGTGCGTGCTATGAGTTTGCACACATTTTTACACACGCAAACCTTTAGTAGATCCGGCCCTAAATGGTTTATAGAGTCGAGGCTGAAATGAGGCTTCAGGGTTTAGAAGAGAAAGTTTAGTCGACGTCTACGAACATTAAAGCATCTTGTAGAGTTTCTACTATTTACTGATGTTTATTGTCTAAATGTGTAATTATGTGATCAGGAGGAGACGAGGCAGCTGATCAGACAAATACATGGACGGATCTGTCCAGTCATCCATGTCCCTGTCTGTGTGTGTGTGTGTGTGTGTGTGTGTGTGTGTGTGTGTGTGTGTGTGTGTGTGAGTGTGTGTGTACAGAAACAACATTATTCACAAACCAACTTCTCACAATGTACAGTGAGTCATGTGGGAAACAGCAGTGTGTGTGTGTGTGTGTGTGTGTGTGTGTGTGTGTGTGTGTGTGTGTGTGTGTGTGTGTTACCACATGACTCCTGACTCCAGTCGATCCTCCAAAGTGTGTGTGAGTAACAGATGAGAAGATAAGTTAAGATACATTTCATCATAAAAGTCACTCTGTTTCATTTCACCATCAATAAACCATCAGCCTCTACCAGCCTCTACCAGCCTGTCAGCCTCTACCAGCCTCTACCAGCCTGTCAGTCTCTACCAGCCTCTACCAGCCTCTACCAGTCTCTACCAGCCTCTACCAGCCTGTCAGCCTCTACCAGCCTCTACCAGCCTGTCAGTCTCTACCAGCCTCTACCAGCCTCTACCAGCCTCTACCAGCCTCTACCAGCCTGTCAGCCTCTACCAGCCTCTACCAGCCTCTACTAGCCTCTACCAGCCTGTCAGCCTCTACCAGCCTCTACCAGCCTCTACTAGCCTCTACCAGCCTGTCAGCCTCTACCAGCCTCTACCAGCCTCTACCAGCCTCTACCAGCCTGTCAGCCTCTACCAGCCTCTACCAGCCTCTACCAGCCTGTCAGCCTCTACCAGCCTGTCAGCCTCTACCAGCCTGTCAGCCTCTACCAGCCTCTACTAGCCTCTACCAGCCTCTACCAGCCTCTACCAGCCTGTCAGCCTCTACCAGCCTGTCAGCCTCTACCAGCCTGTCAGCCTCTACCAGCCTCTACCAGCCTGTCAGCCTCTACCAGCCTCTACTAGCCTCTACCAGCCTCTACCAGCCTCTACCAGCCTCTACCAGCCTGTCAGCCTCTACCAGCCTCTACCAGCCTGTCAGCCTCTACCAGCCTGTCAGCCTCTACCAGCCTCTACCAGCCTCTACCAGCCTCTACCAGCCTCTACCAGCCTGTCAGCCTCTACCAGCCTCTACCAGCCTGTCAGCCTCTACCAGCCTCTACCAGCCTGTCAGCCTCTACCAGCCTCTACCAGCCTGTCAGCCTCTACCAGCCTCTACCAGCCTCTACTAGCCTCTACCAGCCTGTGAGCCTCTACCAGCCTCTACCAGCCTGTCAGCCTCTACCAGCCTCTACTAGCCTCTACCAGCCTGTCAGCCTCTACCAGCCTCTACTAGCCTCTACCAGCCTGTCAGCCTCTACCAGCCTCTACCAGCCTGTCAGCCTCTACCAGCCTCTACCAGCCTGTCAGTCTCTACCAGCCTCTACCAGCTGATGGGAAATGTAGTCTTAATGTGGAGAAACACTAGTAACGATACCACTGGTGAGACCAGTCGTCTCCATGGCCTCACTATACCAGGTAGAACTAGTCATGTGGTGATGATGTACTGATGGTAACATGATACATGAGCAGCTTTAATAACAGGGTTGCCATAGTATTTTACAGAGCAACACGATACAGATACAGATACACACACACACAGCAAATCTCAAAGTGTGTGTGTGTGTGTGTTTGCAAGCAACAGTTGGAATACACGTCCCTAAAGAGTACGATACAGTACAGATACAGTCCAACCATACAGACTGTATTTAGCAGAACCACATGAACAACATCCACATGGGAACAACTCCCCTTGCATAGGAAATATGTGAGTGTGTGTGTGTGTGTGTGCGTGTGTGTGTGCGTGTGTGTGTGTGTGTGTGTGTTACTGCATGCCTCTCACCTACAGCAGCTCCAGTATCGCTCCCCTTCATTTCTAATAGATCAATGTGATGAACCTTTTTCAGCCACAACCATCAAACTAACGGAGCTTCAAATCCTAAGAGATGTTTAGGATCACCCCAGCTGTCATTCCACTGATAGGAACGATGTGTTGGGTGAGAGTAAGAGTTCCCTTATAACACAATTATATTCTAGAGAAAAACACAATAAGTTTGTTATTGAATATCTCTAACATATAGAAGATCATCGGTCCAGTCAGTCACCTCGACTCTGCGAAAACAACCATGATATGTTCATAATATTTTAATATGAAAACATTATTTTAATAATATTAATAATATGTTATTATTGTTGTTATCATATATTAATATCATTAATATAACAATATGAATTATGTTTCTATCAATAGTTTTGTGCCAGGCCGTCTGATCGTCTCATTCCAGAGGCTGGTCTGCTCCTGCAGCGCCCTCTACTGGAGGACAGCGAACTGTGAAGACTCATACCGGATATTCATCCTAACCTTTTATTTTGTATTTCCAAATACTGTTAAATAATAATAATAAATGAATAAGTTAAAATGGTTCCAAAATGGGATTTCCACCTTTTGGGAAAAAAGAAAGAAATACATTCAAATTACATGAACTGTAAAACAAATTCTGATATTTTACTAAAACACATACAGACCGGATCCTTTAAGCTTTGGGAATATGGAATGATGAGATCCAGGCAGTCTGCCTGTTTTTTTAGACTGACCGTCAATATATATATATATATATATATATATATGAAGTTTATACTATGGGGGGCCAAACAGGAAATATTTATCGAACTTTGAGTTTGGATCAGGCACTGAGCTGGCCAGCTGTTCAGCACCACCATGAGATCTGAAAGTTAAATGATCTTTTAACAGTAAAATTAATGGATGAAATTTGATATATTGATATGATGAATTTATTGGCTACTTTGAACATTGTGTTTTGATCAGGTATTGATCCAGCCGTCTATTTGTTTCTACTCCAGTGGAATGTCTGAGAGTGGAAGGGAGCCTGTAGGATCGCTGTTAAATGACCGTGATCTCTTGTTCCAGGACACCAAATGTTGAATGTTTTTTAGCATGGATGATCCCAGCTGGAATACAGCAGTGTTGGTGCTTTGCTCTACCTATTGACTTACAGAGGAAATTGAACCCTCAACCCTGCAGTGCTGGTGCCTTGCTCTACAGCTTTTCAGGACTACAAACCAAATGATTGTATTTGAGACAAAAGAAAGACAGGATATGCAGCGTCGGTCGCTAGCTTTCTCACAAGCTGTCAGTTTTATTATGGGATCACCATACATCACACACATCAAAAATAGATGTGTCCAATGCACCTCTGATAAAGGGCTTATTAAAGGTACAGGGTTCTAAGTACAATATAACAATATTCATAGTAGAATGAAAAGTATTGAAAAGACAACATTAAACTTCTTATTCTTCTTTACAGTCGTATTTACAAAATGAATCAAAATACTAATATTTGCATTTCTGTATCGGAGGAGGAACAAGGAAAACAGAACGTGGAAAAAAGCGTCGGGAAGAAACGTCACAACGTCCAGATCAGTAGCAAACGGACTTCAACATGAAACCAAACCTTCCATTGTTTCATCGGCCTTCCTTCCTCAAGACAGCTGCTTTTTAAATAACAAGGACACAAACTGAATCCATCTCACAAAACCTTGAAGTAGATTGTCCATTTGTTCCCATTGGAGCTCTGCAGTGGAGAAGTCGACCAGAATGCACCCAAACTGGGCTGAGAGGCTCTGAGACGATGAGCTTCACACTGTGCAGAGGTACTGTGAGTGAAGCCATGGATACCAGAGGGAATCAGTGCATATCGTTTACCTTCACCCAGTTTCATTACTTTACCAGCCAACTAGATTTGAATTATAGGAAACGATGCAGCTTGAGTTTTAGTTCTACAAACATTTCTAGGAGGCAGAGTCACTCTGCAGTCAGGAATAATGTCATTGGTTAAGTTAAACCTCTGTGGGCGGAGCCAAAGAAGAATAAGTTACATTAGACTGAGCTAGCTAATATTATGAAGCCTAGCGCTCTGCTGCTAACTGAAAAAATACAATCTAGTCATACTAAGTTATCTAGGTTAGCTAGTTATCCAAGGTCAAACTAGCCATACTAGCCTATAGCTACTTGGGTTAGCTAGTTAGCTAGCCTGCCTCCAAGATCAAGAATGTCATGGTAATGAATGAATGAAAAACATGACCACAGTTCCTTCTTTGCCATTCAAGTTTGCCAGTTCCCTAACAACTGTGGTTGTTTGGCCCCGCCCACTGAGGTTTAACTCGACCAATGAGATTATTTCTGCCTCTGAGAAACGTTTGTCGAGTCCAACCTGTGGAAAAGACCCGGGTGGGTGAGAAACTCCATCCAGCCAGAATTTACCTGCGTTTGGCTGGTGGTCGTTTCCTTCCATGATCACCTTCCACATCCAGCAGGGAATCTGAATTATTTTGCACTTTTTCATGTGGTTTGCATGTTAATGACTGCAGTGTTGCATTCTGGTTAACATGTTAGAGCCATGTTGATCTGAGTTTGACTCCCTGCCAACAACATGGTCTCACAACCACGATTTTACATTTCTCTCTTTATTTTATAGACATTTCGGACACAGCAGCTCTACTTAGTATCAAAACCAACACTATCGTCGCTAACCAATTAAACAGACAAAGAAAATGAATGGACCCGAGCCTGGCACACTGATACAGGTGCATGCTGGGCAATAAGACTCTTGTACTATGACATTTATGCATCATAATAACCGCTCATCTTAATGTGTCGAATACTGTGAAGTCAAAGGAACACAGAAGGTGGCATAGTTGGTAAAATGAAGAACCTGCTCACAAGGTAACCTAGCACCACACACTTCTTAAAAACACAAAGTGCCGCTCTCTCCTCACCTAAACTAGATCTAACAGAGAGCAGCGATATCAAAACAGATATTATACATTATGGTGCATATCAATCAACAGATAAAATGTTTTGCGCTGAGTAGGCATCTATAGCAGTATTTTCCTGTGGCCTATACAGACAAATATATAAAGTTACTTACAGAGGGGGAGGAGTCAAACCAATGAGGTGGTGTGGAGACAAGTATGTCATCAGCATACATGATTAAGTTCATAGTTCAAAACTGACCAGGTCAGACAAAGAGAAACAAAATCCAATGTGATAAATTAGAATCTGCATTGACGTATTTCAAACTATACACACAAAAATACAACATTTACATTATTGCTTGACATTCAGTTATGGCTAAAGTTACTTTCATTATTTGCAATTTGATGACTGTGCTTTGGAACTTGAGAGACTGAAGTTGTGGTGAATGTGGGGTGAAATGGAATGGGTGGCCAAACATGAAACATTGATTGATTGATTGATTGATTGATTGATTGATTGATTGATTGGTTGATTGATTGATTAGATTGATTATATGATAGGCTGGCTGGTTAAACTAGTTTGGGATAGTTGGGATGATCTGTTGTGATAAAGAATGTAATATTCTGTTGTGCATCATTTATGATGGTGGTTTGTCTGTCCTGTTGTCCTGTACCTGACGTCAGCAAAATAACCTGGACATTTACTGATTCTGATTATGGCTAATAAATCGTTTATTTATTATTATTTCTGCTTAAATCTGTAGTTGTCATGTGAAGGAACGAGGGAACGAGGGAATGAAGAAACGAGGGAACGAAGGAACGAGGGAACAAGGGAAGGACGGTTCCTCCTCCCAGCAGCCTTCAGATAAAACCTTGTCTGGGTTTGTCTTTAAGTTCAATCTTAAAAATGTACAATGCAGCAGTGCAGAAACGGCATATGTGCACACAAATGCATAGCCTTCCCTTCTCACACACACACACACACACACACACACACACACACACACAAGTATGCTGCATCCAGACTGATGCAGTAGCTACACACCAAAGCAAATTTCCACCAAATCAAATTCACTCCACCTCATTCAACACTATGCATAGTTTCAATAGACCACTCTCTTATCTATATTGTTCTTGAAGATGTTTTTATGTAATATTGCTTTCATTAAGAAGAATAAACCACTGTTGATGTTGGACGGCTGAATCTAGAACCTGAAACAGCCGACCGATTTAGACGAGGTATCCTTAAAAAGTCTCACAATAAATCATGTCAATTTAAGAAAAGTATTTATTTAAGTATTTATTTAAAAAGTGTGGAAGAATTATTAAAATGTCTTAAATCCAGTTATTAGAGGTCTTGACAGGTTCCACTCAGAACAGGTCAGTAGAACAACATCATCCTAAAAAACAGTACCATTTAATTCCCTTGTTCTTTTTTCTGTTCAGCGAGAAACTAAATTAAATTTTAAAAGTCTTAGAAGGTTTCAGACCTGAAAGAGATTCACTGAAATGTGTCAAACAGCAAACTGCAGACTGTCCAGCATGAAACATCATCCATTAATATTCTTGGAAGTCGATGGACAAATCATATAATTGATTTAACGAATAAAATCTTAAAATCTTACAAATTTGTTTGCTGCCTGAAAATGACAATCATGTAAAAGGAGCCAATGAGCTTGAAGCGCCGAAGCGTTCCAAAAGAATAGAAGTTTCATAAATAACATAAATAACGTGACCAAGAAATGCTACAAGAAAATGCAAAGAAAAAGAAACAGCTGAAAAAAGACGGCAGTGGGAACCAAAACGTAACTCTGCGTCTTCCCCCTCTGGCATTCTGGGTAACTGGAACCTACGTACTTGTGGTGACGATTATATTAACTTTATTTTGAAAGTTTTAAAATTACATTTCTTAGAATTTTCCAGGAAATAATATACAACATGAAAAATGAAATACAAAAGCAAACAAACACCACTAGCCTGGAAATCTCTTGAAACGATGATGATGATGATGATGATGATGATGATGATGATGATGATGGTTTTAGTTGCTGTAATGATTCTAATATCGGCCGTATTGCCGGACGTCCTTTGGTCAAGTGATCATAATGTGCGGTATTCATCTCCCTGAGCTTCTGTCTGAGAGTCGTGTTGTTAAAACAAGACAAACTGTAGTGCAAGTCACTATGGCCTCCTGTCTACGCTGATGCTCTGGTCTGGCGGTCCACTGGCCACAAGTATCAGACTGGTTGTACTGGTCAGCAGGGTGGTGTCCTGTCTGGTTTGGACACATGGTGGTTGTAGGAACAGAGATGGACTCTGTAGGTCTCATCTGATCTGGATCTGGAGTTTCTATTCATGAACCAACTTCCTCACCAGGACCCAAACCTGGTAGAGAAGAGTAACTGACTGGCTGGTGACTGACATCATAGCGTCCTGCTACAAGCTGTGGAGTCAACACACACACACACACACACACACACACAACATACTACACACACTACACACACACACCTTCCATGTAAATGCATCTGCAAAAAAAAAACAATTGTGTGAAAACCAAACGTGCCAAAAGTCGAGCCACCGCACAAAAGATCAGATGCAATGAGGAGCTTCAGTCTGAGATGTTTCAGGTCGTCGGTCTTTACCCCCGGACAAGGATTTACCAGCTTTAGGTGAACTGAGAGGAGGACCGGCAACCTCCACACCGAGACGAGGAGACGAGGAGACGAGGAGACGAGGAGACGAGGAGACGCCACGGTGGAGGACAGCACCACGCCTGCAGGCCGTTAGAACGCGAGTAAGACGATAATGCAAGTAAGGCAAGAGCCATCTGGACACCTTCATCACATTTAAAGCTGCAATATCTGTGTGTTCATGAGTGAATTTGCCTTTTCAATGATGCTGGGACGTTTTGGGGCGTGTACCATTTGCTGTGGGCGTGGCATGTGGGCGTGGTCACAAAAACAAAAAGTTAAAACCTCAGTGAACATCAGCGTTGGTCGGTTACCCCAGGAGAGATGCTGCTTCAAGGTGGACAGACCATGAGGATGACTGACAGGTGTTGGGGTGGGAACTTGACCAATGAGGGGGAGGAGGGCGGGACTAACAACAGACTTCCTGCCTCAAGGAGAAAAGCTGCGTACTGTAGCTTTAAGTGTGATCAAGTTGCACATCATGTATGTAGTATGTAGTATGCAGGCATCAGAAGACAAAAGCACATAGTGGATGTCACTTTTTAAACAGATTCATTTCACAGTTTCTTACTGTTTTGTTAATAGAAGTCTCGTCTCATGCTGATTCAGGAGCAACAACACAAACTGACATGTGAACTGAGTTGATGGTTTGACCTGAGACACAGGTTGGGAACAGTTCACTTCCAATCCTCTCAATTCAAAATGGAACTACAGAAACTATATTTCATATAATAAGGAGAATCATTCTCAATCATTTGTTTCTCGGTTAAAAGAGCTTCTGGTAAGACTTTAGCTGAAGTGGTGCAACATCCTATGCTAGTCGAGGGTGTTGAATGCTTCATGAAGCTGTATGAAGGTAAGAAGGTCTATCGGTGCATCAGAACCCACTGCAGGTAAAATGTTACCAAACTCATTTATGGAAAAAGATTTCACTTGTTTTTATTTTAGTAAAAACAAGTGAATTGACCTCTGAACCTGCAGAGAAACCGAGTTCACATGTGGGATAGGAAACAACCGCCACTTCACTCTCACCGCCACTAGATGGTGCTACTGGTTAACTGCTGGGTTAGATCACCTGGCTCTCATGCATGCTGACTGGACGCCAGCTCAGCATCATCATCGTAAATTACAGAAGCATCAGATGGACGCAGAGCTGCAGCGACCAGACAGCGAGCTGCTGGGATGCTGAGGGGAGGTAGAAGAACGACAGCATGCTGAATGAGGATGGTTTCAGTTTGGGAGGATGAAACCGACAAGAATTCACGGTGAACTCTAAACTGAAAGACGATTTAAAATATTGCTGCTGAATTCAGACGTCTTGTTGCTGATGCATCTGCATGTGAAGCAAACAACACGTTAAAAACAGGACGGGTTTTCTTAAACTACAGACGGTTCAAAATGCCGAACAGGAAAGCGACGGCTGTAATCATAGTTTCTTAAAAATAGGTTTTAAAAACATTATTACATGGACTCATGTTGTTCTAATCAAACGCCCTGTAGGAGACGAGGCTGAGCTTTAATGGATAATTAATGTTGTGAGTGGAGCTCGGCTGGAGGTGAGATCTGACCCCAGATCAGTGACCGTCCGCTAGAGACTGAAGAGGTTTATTCCAAAATGCTAAATATCCATTTTGGAAATAATAAATCATCATTTTGTCAGTCAATAACGTTTCTTTTCTTTTCTGTGATCAATCATTTTGAAAATGTTTCACATTTTTCAAACAGTTTCATTTTGGAACGAAACCCTTCGACCACCCCACATGCATACTTGCTATTTAGCTTTATTTTTTATGGATCAAATGATCATATTTGTTCTAGTGCTCGCGTGTTTCATGCTTTTATTGTCCGTAGGGACCATTAAACAATAGGACAGCCATTGGATGACCGCATCAAACTCCAAAAAAACAATAAAATAGATTTTCGATTCTTTGATTAAAAAAATGAACAAGAAATGATCATGTGATGTGAAAGGAACAAAACATCACATGAAAATTGACAAATGCCAAATAAAACTTTAGTCACCAACTCAATACTACATGCATGGGGCCTTAACCAAACCTATCTGCTACGTCAATGGTTCTCAACCTCGGGGCCGGGGCCCCCAGGGGGACACAACGTGATTTCTTCTAATATATTAATTTATCGTCAAGGTTTTAATCATTGTGATAAAAAACCTTTTCCTCGTGAAATCATGAATATTTGCAGCCTCTCAGCTCCTTCAGTCTGAATCAAGTTAAAAAGCCTGAAAGGAGAAATGAAAATCATCGCCTGGTGTTTCCGACGGCGCCAGGCGCTCACGAGGAGGCGGAGCTTCATTTTAGGGGGTCCAGAGCCAAAGAAGGTTGAGAAGCACTGGGCCTCTCATTCCTCGCTGCACAGCAAGATCCCATCATCCTCAGGAGGAGGAGGAGGAGGAGGAGGAGGAGGAGGAGGGGGAGGTGAAGAAAGGCGGACAGAGGAGAAGAGAAGGAGTTAAAATCCTCCATTGAACGCAGCCCATCGGCTGTCCGAGTTAGTCGCTGACAGTTTCCCCTTCGGTTGCGTGACTCAGCATTACAGCCTCCGTGGCTGTGGAAACTCGGCCGGGTCCGGTCGGGGTCCGGTAGCGCCGTGTGGATGGCGGCGCTGTTAGCGGCTAGCCGTCCACCGGCAGGGCCTGGTCCAGGTCTAGCCGTCCACCGGCAGGGCCTGTTCCAGGTCCGAGCCGAACAGCTCCTTGTACAGCGGGGGGAAGTGGCTGCGGATGATGTCCGGGTAAACCGCCTTGAACGCTGAAAGCTTCTCCGTGTGCCGGCTGCACAGCGCCCGCAACGTAGACACCTTGCATATCAACTGGAGGAGGAGACGAGGAGTGAGGAGGAGGTGGGGGGGGTGAGACGTAGAGGAGGATGTGGGAGGGAAGGAGGAGGTGAGAGGAGGTGAGAGGGGGTGAGGATGGTGGGGGTAAAGGTGGTGGTGAGGTGAGAGGAGGTGAGAGGAGATGAGAGGAGGTGAGAGGTGGTCGGGGGTAAAGTTGGTAGTGAAGTGAGAGGAGATGAGAGGAGGTGAGAGGAGGTGAGAGGTGGTGGGGGTAAAGGTAGTGGTGAGGAGAGAGGAGGTGAGGAGATGAGAGGAGGTGAGATGGGGTGAGGATGGTGGGGGTAAAGGTGGTGGTGAGGTGAGAGGAGATGAGAGGAGGGGAGAGGTGGTCGGGGGTAAAGGTGGTAGTGAGGTGAGAGGAGGTGAGAGGAGATAAGAGGAGGTGAGAGGAGATGAGAGGTGGTCGGGGGAAAAGGTGGTGGTGAGGTGAGATGAGAGGAGATGAGAGGAGGTGAGAGGAGGTGAGAGGTGGTCGGGGGTAAAGGTGGTGGTGCGGAGAGAGGAGGTGAGAGGAGATGAGAAGAGGTGAGAGGAGGTGAGAGGTGGTGGGGATAAAAGGTAGTGGTGAGGAGAGAGGAGGTGAGAGGAGGTGAGAGGTGGTCGGGGGTAAAGGTGGTGGTGAGGTGAGAAGAGATGAGAGGAGGTGAGAGGTGGTGGGGTAAAGGTAGTGGTGAGGAGAGAGGAGGTGAGAGGATATGAGAAGAGGTGAGAGGTGGTCGGGGGTAAAAGTGGTGGTGAGGTGAGAGGAGGTGAGATGTGGTGGGGGTAAAGGTGGTGGTGAGGAGAGAGGAGGTGAGAGGAGGTGAGAGGAGATGAGAGGTGGTCGGGGTAAAGGTGGTGGTGAGGAGAGAGGAGGTGAGAGGAGGTGAGAGGAGGTGAGGGTGGTCGGGGGTAAAGGAGGTTGTTAGTTATTAGTTTTACAACAGAAACATCATTGATCAGAATCAGATAATTCACTGTTGACACAATTATGATTGATAGGCTGTGTGTGTGTGTGTGTGTGTGTGTGTGTGTGTGTGTGTGTGTGTGTGTGTGTGTGTGTGTGTGTGTGTGTGTGTGTGTGTGTGTGTGAGAGTGAGTGTGTGTGTGTACCTTGGTGAGGACTCCATCCTCTCTCTGGTTCTTCTGCAGGACGTGCTGCAGAGCCAGTTTAGTTTTCTGCTGCAACTTCTCCACCTTCAGCTTCTCCTGCAGCCAGGAGCGATCTGCACACACACACACGCACACGCACACGCACACGCACACGCACACGCACACGCACACGCACACGCACACGCACACGCACACGCACAACATCACGGTGACAGATATTACTACAGGATAACTTGGAGAACCTTTGCAGGCCAAAGGAATAGTTTGTAATCTGCTGTCAGGTTGCCATGACCTCTGAACTCTGACCTAGACCTGGATAGAACAGAATAGAACCTGATAGAACTGAATAGAACTGAATAGAACTGGATAGAACTGAATAGAGCCTGGATAGAATTGAATAGAACCTGGATAGAACTGGATAGAACAGAATAGAACTGAACAGAACCTGGATAGAACCCGGATAGAACAGGATAGAACTGAATAGAACCTGGATAGAACTGGATAGAACTGGATAGAACCTGGATAGAACAGAATAGAACAGAATAGAATTGAATAGAACAGGATAGAACTAAATAGAACCTGGATAGAACCTGGATAGAACAGGATAGAACTGAATAGAACCTGGATAGAACTGGATAGAACTGGATAGAACCTGGACAGAACAGAATAGAACTGAATGGAACTGAATGGAACTGAATGGAACTGAATAGAACAGGATAGAACTGAATGGAACCTGGATAGAACCTGGATAGAACCTCCTACCTGCAGACAGCAGGACGAAGGCTGAGAACAGGGCGATCTCGTCCTCAGAGAGATGAAGAGAACACATGCTCTTAGTGAAGTCAAACACCGACGTGATGAGGTCATCACAACCTGGAAACACACACACACACACACACACACACACAAATAGCAGTAATGACTGAAAGCATGTGAACCAACGTGTGCACACACACACACACACACACACACACACACACACACACATACACACACGCACACACACACACACACACACACGCACACACACACACACTCTCTCTGTGTGTGCTTAGTCTTCATCTAGATGGTTCATTATGTTCATTAGTGTCACAGTGGAAAAGTGTGTCAGTTTGTCTAACAAGAACTTCAAAATAAAAGTCCTCCTGGTAACCACCAACATGCCCTGGTCCCTGAACACATCAGACCACCTGGTGAGGTTTTAGTTTAGTATTGAGCTGAACTGCCTACACTGTATGTGGGGAGACAACAGCGGATCACAGAAGTCCTTTTTCAAAGTTAAAGCCCTAGCAGTAGCAACAATATGAATTCAGTCAGTATTAGCTGTAACTGTGTATTAGCATCATACGTGTTAACCCTTATGCCCTGCTAAAAAAAAGTTACGTTGGGACTGTTAACTACAAGATTTGTATTTTGAACTTTAAACTGCAATAAAATGATGAAAGATCAATATTTTTCCCCATTTTCCCCCCCATTTTTTTCATGAAGGGGTTCTTGTTTAACTTATATCATGATTTAATTAATCACAATTAAAAATTAACCCTTTAGATGCCAGTTTTGATCATAACCACTAACCGCTTTTTTGAAAAATACACTATAATTCAATATTCTAAAAACAAATTTGACTTTGATTATTATTAGTATCACCGGCTGACCCATCTGAATAATAATTGAGAAGATTGATTTTGGTGCATTATTACTTTTTGTATAATGTCAGATTGAAAGAAAAAGTTACGTTGGGACTGTTAACTACAAGATTTGTACCATAGACTTCCATTATAACCACATTTTTTGACCCCCCGCCTAAAAATAAAGTGAAAAATGATTTTGTCTGTAATTTCCCTTTTCTCTGCAGCAAACTTCATGAAGTTTTGTAAAAATAAAGTCAATCACAAAATTGCCCAATTTTAGCCCCTCCCCTATTGTAGCCCCTCCCCCACTGACTAATTCATGGCTGCAAACCAGTTAAAAAAAATTTTTTTCAACTAAAATGGTTTTGATGTATAGTAAAGACTGCTACCTGCATGCTCATGACAAAATACGATTGTGTGTGTGCATGTGTGTGTGAGTGTGTGTGTTTGTATGTGTCATCAGATAATTTGGCTGCAAATCCGTACCCCCTCTATTTCTCTCCTCTCATATACACAAACGCGCACACATTCACCCACACACACACACACGCACACACAATCTTATTTTGTCATGAACATGTAGGTAGCAGTCTTTACTATACATCAAAACCATTTTAGTTGAGAATTTTTTTTTTAACTGGTTTGCAGCCATGAATTACACAATGATGCAAATTGGTTGGTCAGTGGGGGAGGGGCTACAATGGGGGAGGGGCTAAAATGGGGCCATTTTGTGATTGACTTCATTTTTACAAAACTTCATGAAGTTTGCTGCAGAGAAAAGGGAGATTACAGACAAAATCATTTTTCACTTTAATTTAAAGGGGGGGTCAAAAAATGTGGTTATAATGGAAGTCTATGGTACAAATCTTGTAGTTAACAGTCACACAGTCAAAATACAGTGGATATGGATGAAACTCAAGAATTCCAAAATTCATTGAAAAACACACTTTCCTTACCAATTTCATGGCTAGGGAACAATGACAGCCTCAATAAATGCACCTCACAACTACACAAATTTCCCTTAGCAGGGCATAAGGGTTAATATGTGAATGAAATATATGGAGTGACAATCTAAGAAAACCAAAAGGTGAACAAGACATTCACATATATTTCAATTCAAACCTCTGATCAGTTCTAATAATGTACTGTTGGGCCCTTCTGCTCTGGACCCCAGGAACCCTCTCAAGACCCCCTGGGGGTCCTCAGACCCCACATTGGGAACCACAGCTTTAGATCATTGAAAGCACAGTGACACAGTTGATCAAGCAGAGTGTGTCAGCAGACAGACAGATGCAGTGCAGTGTGTGTGTGTGTGTGTGTGTGTGTGTGTGTGTGTGGTACATGTGAGTGAGCAGCAGGAGTAATAGGATTAGTATGTATCTGTTGAGTCATTCATATTTTGAATTTACTATGAATTTGTGCTTCACTCAACACACTCCCTCACACACACACACACACACACACACACACACACACACACACACACACACACACACACACACACACACACACACACACACACACCGCTCACCTAAAGCCTTGAAGACGTCGGGTCCTGCGTATTTCCCATCAAAGTAGACGGTGTTGTTCTGCGTGTCGAACGCCCGACACATTCTGACAAAGACGACCTCTAGAGATCCTGAGGGAACAGGAAGTGATGCGTTTTACATTTCAGCAGAAGAAGAACTGGGCAGTTAGCATGAGCAGCGATAGCCACCGTGGCTGAACAGACAAAGAAAAGAGCGCCACCTACAGGAAGTCAAACTCCATCAAGCTTTATGTATATATTGAGTTGCAGCATCAGCCCGGTGGAGCAGCAGGCTGTACCTAATAAAGTGGCCGGCCAGTGTAACAACGTCTCACCTGCTTTCAGCAGCACGATCTGGTCGTTCTGGCAGAGATCCATGAAGCCGTCGATGCGCTTGGCGAACTCCACCACGTACTGGATGGCCTCGGTGACCTTGACGGCACACAGCTGCCACATCACCTCCCGCGGCTTCAGGACAACAAGAGATCAGATGAAACCAACTAATATGACTGGACTAGAGTTTTATAGGACACAAGGAGGGTCATAACCCCGCCCCCTCCCCCCTGTGAAGGAGGGTCATAACCCCGCCCCCTCCCCCCTGTGAAGGAGGGTCATAACCCCCCCCCCCTCCCCTCCCCCTCTGCCCCCCCACCTTGCCCTGGTAGCTCTCCACCTCCTCCTGTAGGAAGGCCTGCCAGGTCATCTGCTGCAGCTCCTCCCTCAGGTACTGACACGTCTCCAGGTGAGACTTGGAGATGTTCTGGGACAGGTGCTCTGCAACACAACGCAACACTCAGCTTGTGAACGCAACTTGTGAAGTAAGAACCGGAGTTCTGGGCGTCGTTTCCTCCTGGCATTAAGATGATCGACCCCATCAGGCTCTTTACATCTACACCTGTTCATCCCTCCATCCTCCCCTCCCTCCCCTCATCCCTCCATCCCTCCCCTCATCCCTTCATCCTCCCCTCATCCCTCCATCCCTCCATCCCCTCATCCCTCCATCCCTCCCCTCATCCCTTCATCCTCCCCTCATCCCTCCATCCCTCCATCCTCCCCTCCCTCCCCTCATCCCTCCATCCCCTCATCCCTCCCCTCCTCCCTCCATCCTCCCATCCTCCGTCTCACCGAGTTCAGCCATGGACACGGTGGGCGACGTCTCTCCGTTGCTGAAGGAGCAGTATGGGAAGAATCCGTTAGTGGATCCGTAGTCACTCAGCGGTTCTGGTTTGATGCCGTTGATGTCCAGACCGGACTGGTCCGGAGACGGCTGGATGTCCAGGTAGAAGCCGCCCACCCCTCCTCCTCCTCCTCCTCCTCCCCCTCCTCCTCCTCCTCCTCCGCTGGAGTCCGTCTGGATGTGGGAGAGAAGATGATGCTGTATAGTTGATGCAGCAGATTTAGTTTTAAACCTTTCTAGTTACAAAGTCCTTCACATTTTTAAACAAATATAAAACAAAAAATAATATAATAATAATAATAATAATAATAATAATAATAATAATAATAATTCTTACTCTTCTCAAGTAAATATGTAATATGGTGACATAGGTCTCATTCTGGTGTGTCTCGGCTACTGCATTGCATTCTGGTCTATCTCGGCTACTGCATTGCATTCTGGTCTATCTCGGCTACTGCATTGCATTCTGGTGTACAAACAAACCTTGGAGGACGCTGAGCCTCCCTCGGGGGAGTGGGGGGAGTGGGGGTAGCCCCCCAGCTCGTCCTGCAGCTCCGTGAGGCCCGTGGACGAGAGGCCGTAGGGGGGAGATAGCGGCTCTGCCTCCCCCGGCGTGGGGCTGCTGAGGCTGGGGTGGGAGTGGAGGAGGTGGACCCCCTGCTGCTGCTGCTGCTGCTGCTGCTGCTGCTGCTGCTGCTGCTGCAGACGGTGTTTCTGGACCTCGGCGTACAGGCTGTCCCTCTGCTTCTTGGACATTCGGCCGAACTTCACCGCTGTGGCAAAGCAGGAACAGAGGAGACATGTTAGACCTGTCCCAACATGTCCTCCAACATGTCCTCCAACATGTCCTCCAACATGTCCCACCTCTCCCCTGGATCCTGTACTACTGGTATGGTGTCCCCACCCTGTTCTGACAATGTCATTGTGTCTACATCACTTTCACGTTAAACTAGATAAACTAAAGGTAACGTTACATCAGACTGAGAATAATGAATTCCTTTTTCCATACGTGCATCGTTGTTTTGATATCACGCTCCTGTGCAGATACAGGAAAAAGTTGCCAATTGACAGCCATCAACGTTAGCTAGCTAGCTAACCCAAATAGAGCCAGGATCAGTCTCACCCTCAAAGCAGAGTTGAGGTAATCTGATTACTGATTACAAATGCTGCCAAATGTCTTTAAAATGCAGGATTGCATGTAGTGAGCAGACCTTCCTCCTCCCTCCCTCCTCCTCATCACTCCCCCTTCATCTTCCTCCTCTGCTCTAGTCTCAAGGTTTAAAACTTCCTTCTACTTCTCTCTTGTGTTTTCCTCCTGACCTCACTACTGATCTTGAAACTGAAACTGATTCTACTGTTGATCTGGTTGTAAGTTGTTCTGTATGACAGCATCAGATAAAACTAAAGCACATTGAGCACTTCCTCTATGGATCCCACTACTGCTTCCTGTTTTCAGGAGGAAGAATACAAATATCCACACAGGAGACGCTGTCTTCAGCAAAACACAGGTAGATTCACACGGGATTCAAACCACCGGTCAAACCCTTCACCTCCCGGGTGATTACATGGAGAGCCCATCACACCTGAGTAGCCAATGACCAATAGAAAGTCTTGAATGCTGATTGACAGGTCTGTTCAGTACTGATGACTGTGGTGTGTATGGAGCTTAAATCAATGTGGCAGCTATCAGTGAGCTTTATCCATAGACCTGTGTGTGTGTGTGTGTGTGTGTGTGTGTGTGTGTGTGTGTGTGTGTGTGTGTGTGTGTGTGTCTGTGTGTGTGTCCTACCGTCTCGTGACATGCCGACGGTGAGGCATTTCTGCAGGCGGCAGTGCTGGCAGCGGTTGCGGCTCGTCCGGTCGATCAGGCAGTTCTTCTGGCGGGGGCAGGAGTAGGCAGCGTTGCTCTGCTGACTCCTCCTGAAGAAACCCTGCAGGGGCAATTAGCATGAGCTGCTTACTTACCCCTTCCTACCCCTCCCTGCGCCTCCCTGCCCCTACCTACCCCTACCTACCTACACCCTTACCCACCCACTTACCGACCCCACTGCACCCCTCACTCCCTACCCACCCCACTGCACCCCTCCCTACCCAGGATCTACGCTATCATCCATACCGTCTCCAAACACCAATTAGCCTCTCTTCTTCGTGCTCGTACGTACATACATCTCCATAAGCTGCTCGTTGGCTGTGAAATGAGCCTACAGCAGCCAACAGCTGTCACGGCAACAGCTGTCACGGCAACAGCTGTCACGGCAACCCACTATCTTGTTCGGGCAGCCAGAGGCTCGTCGCTTCCTGTGCCAAACAGTTGTGATTTATTGTCCCGACGAGCTTTGAAACCCTCCGAACGCTGTCCGGCTCTCTGGCTGTCTTAATGAGAGGATAAGTGGGAAGGTAAAGACACACAGTCAACATGGCGTCTGTCTGCTAAGGCGAAGGGCTGCCCTGATGCTCCGAGGCCCCGGGGGGCCGATCTACTCGGTCACAGCTCTTCTCTGTCCTGGACCCACAGTGGACTGAACTCCCACCGATGTCAGGACAGCAGAGTCACGGCCCATCTTCCACCGCAGGCTGAAAACCTCTTGAAGAAACACTACCCTGACCCTTCCTCTTCAAGAGACACTACCCTGACCCTTCCTCTTCTAGAAACACTACCCTGACCCTTCCTCTTCAAGAGACACTACCCTGACCCTTCCTCTTCTAGAAACACTACCCTGACCCTTCCTCTTCAAGAGACACTACCCTGACCCTTCCTCTTCTAGAAACAATACCCTGACCCTTCCTCTTCTAGAGACACTACCCTGACCCTTCCTCTTCAAGAGACACTACCCTGACCCTTCCTCTTCTAGAAACAATACCCTGACCCTTCCTCTTCAAGAAACACTACCCTGACCCTTCCTCTTCAAGAGACACTACCCTGACCCTTCCTCTTCTAGAAACAATACCCTGACCCTTCCTCTTCAAGAAACACTACCCTGACCCTTCCTCTTCAAGAGACACTATCCTGACCCTTCCTCTTCTAGAAACACTACCCTGACCCTTCCTCTTCAAGAGACACTACCCTGACCCTTCTTCTTCAGGAAACACTACCCTGACCCTTCCTCTTCAAGAAACACTACCCTGACCCTTCCTCTTCTAGAAACACTACCCTGAGCCTTCCTCTTCTAGAGACACTACCCTGACCCTTCCTCTTCTAGAAACACTACCCTGACCCTTCCTCTTCCTCTTCTAGAAACACTACCCTGACCCTTCCTCTTCCAGAAACACTACCCTGATCCTGCCTCTTCCTCTTCTAGAAACACTAACCTGACCCTTCCTCTTCAGGAGACACTACCCTGACCCTTCCTCTTCCAGAAACACTACCCTGACCCTTCCTCTTCAAGAAACACTACCCTGACTCTTCCTCTTCAAGAAACACTACCCCGACCCTTCCTCTTCTAGAAACACTACCCAGACCCTTCCTCTTCTAGAAACACTATCCTGACCCTTCCTCTTCTAGAAACACTACCCTGACCCTTCCTCTTCTAGAAACACTACCCTGACCCTGCCTCTTCCTCTTCTAGAAACACTACCCTGACCCTTCCTCTTCTAGAAACACTACCCTGACCCTTCCTCTTCTAGAAACACTACCCTGACCCTGCCTCTTCCTCTTCTAGAAACACTACCCTGACCCTTCCTCTTCTAGAAACACTACCCTGACCCTTCCTCTTCAAGAAACACTACCCTGACCCTTCCTCTTCTAGAAACACTACCCTGACTCTTCCTCTTCAAGAAACACTACCCCGACCCTTCCTCTTCTAGAAACACTACCCAGACCCTTCCTCTTCTAGAAACACTACCCTGCCTCTTCCTCTTCTAGAAACACTACCCTGACCCTTCCTCTTCTAGAAACACTACCCTGCCTCTTCCTCTTCTAGAAACACTACCCTGACCCTTCCTCTTCAGGAGACACTACCCTGACCCTTCCTCTTCCAGAAACACTACCCTGACCCCTTCCTCTTCTAGAAACACTATCCTGACCCTTCCTCTTCTAGAAACACTACCCTGACCCTTCCTCTTCTAGAAACACTATCCTGACCCTTCCTCTTCTAGAAACACTATCCTGACCCTTCCTCTTCTAGAAACACTATCCCGACCCTTCCTCTTCTAGAAACACTACCCTGACCCTTCCTCTTCAAGAAACACTATCCCTGACCCTTCCTCTTCTAGAAACACTACCCTGACCCTTCCCTGACCCTTCCTCTTCAAGAAACACTACCCTGACCCTTCCTCTTCTAGAAACACTACCCTGACCCTTCCTCTTCTAGAAACACTACCCTGACCCTTCCTCTTCAAGAAACACTACCCTGACCCTTCCTCTTCTAGAAACACTACCCTGACCCTTCCTCTCTTAGCTCTTAATCATTTTTTTATTTGTTTTAAAATAACACAATTATTATTATTATTATTATTTTTTATAGCTTAGCACTTTTACCTTAGCAGTAGTTCTGCTCTTAGATGCTTGTTTAGGGAGGAGATGCACTTATGGTTTCTGGTTACCAGTAGTTCTCTACCTATGTTGAATGACCTTATTGTAAGTGTTTATTGTGACTGTAATGTAATGTAATGTAATGTGATGTAATGTGACTGGTTCTGTTGGATCTATTCTACTCTGGGTGAATGATGTGGTTCCCTGGTTATTCAAGACTGTAGGAACTGAAACTAACAGTTGATGCTGTCCAGCTAGCTAGGCTGCTAGCTAGGCTGCTAGCTAGGCTGCTCTGCTAGCTAGGCTGCTCTGCTAGCTAGGCTGCTAGCTAGGCTGCGTGGGACTGGACAGCAGCTTGAAGACAAGCAGCTTATGGAAGTATATAGTCTGTAAGAGAGGCTAAATGGCGTTTTGGAGCAACCAGTCTGGACTGATGGATCCTGGGTAGGTCTGTCTCAAACACTTACCCATCTCAGAATAAAGGTTACAGCCTTTTGCCATTTTGAAATTGTGGCGATCAATATTTCAACTGTACAGCACTAATGGAGATCAGAGAATAATCAATAGCTTCTGAAATGTGAATGCTCTCTTATAGCACCTCGCTCACCGATGAGCCCAAACACATTTATTTATTATTTACTGTGGATCTTTAACACTGAAAAATGACCAGAACTGGAGTTACGGGGTTTTCATGTGACAGCGAGATACTGCAACTGTCTCAGACTTGAACTTTGAAGTGTTTCAACTTTGTCTTTGTGATCTGAGGAACATCAAAGGCTCAACAAAAAAGACAAAGGGATGATTGAGTGACAGCACATCAAACCCGTCTCCTTGACAACCAGGTGGAGCCCCGAATCAACAGGAAGTGAGGTCGTGCTTACCTTGCAGCCCTCGCAGGTGATCACCCCATAGTGGATCCCTGATGATTTATCTCCACAGATCTTACAGGGAATGATTTCAATTTGAGCTGCAGGGAAGGAGAGAGAGAGAGAGAGAGAGAGAGAGAGAGAGAGAGAGAGAGAGAGAGCGAGAGAGAGAGAGAGAGAGAGAGAGAGAGCGAGAGAGAGAGAGAGAGAGAGAGAGACAGAAGAGAGAGCGAGGGAGGAAGAACAAAGATTGTCAGAATCATACATTCCTCTTCCATCAGCCGGTTCAACGGTGCGACGGCACGCATCAAAACCATCCGTGGGTTTGATTCCCACCTCCCCCTCCGCCCCCTCCTCCCCCTCCTCCCCCTCCTCCGCCCCCTCCGCCCCCTCCTCCCCCTCCTCCTCCTCCTCCTCCTGATCTCTTCACTCATCAGCTTGTATCAAGGAAAACGTCTGTGACAAACCGGCTTGTTAAAAACGTTCTATAAATAAATAAAAAAATAATAAATAAATAACCTCCACTGATGCGTCTCCTCTTCATCAGCCTCAACCTCAAACAAGCGTCCTGCTGCTGAAGTGTCCTTGAGCAAGACACCGAACCCCGACCAGCTGAGCCTGACCTCTGACCTCTGACCCCCCTGTGGAGGGTAATTGCCAAACTCACAGTGAACACGCCATCCCTCAAGAATAACATCAGCACACCTTGGACAGGAACCAGATGCATCGGCTGTCCAGGTTTCATCAGAACCGGACCGGTGGCCTGCAGCTACAGCGCCCCCATCAGACCAGTCAGTGTCATGTGTAATCCTCCATGTCAATCAAAATGACAGTTTGACCTTTAACTATATCAGGCCAACACGACACAGAGCTAGAATGCATCATCCCTTTCATCAAAATCAGACGGTGTGGTACCAGAACACGCACACGCACGCACGCACGCACGCACGCACGCACGCACGCACGCACGCACGCACGCACGCACGCACGCACGCACGCACACACACACACACACACACACACACACACACACACACACACACACACACACACACACACACACACACACACACACACACACACACACACACACACACACACACACACAGAACATCACGGAGCCAGTTATTACTAAGTATAACTTGGAGAACTTTTGCAGGCCAAAGGAATAGATTGTTCCATCTGCTGTCAGGGTGCCGTGACGTCTGACCTCTGACCTAGACCTGGATAGAACAGAATAGAACTGAATAGAACCTGGATAGAACTGGATAGAACAGGATAGAACTGAATAGAACCTGATAGAACTGAATAGAACTGGATAGAACTGAATAGAACTGAATAGAACTGGATAGAACCTGAATAGAACCTGGATAGAACTGAATAGAACTGGATAGAACCTGGATAGAACTGGATAGAACAGGATAGAACTGAATAGAACCTGATAGAACTGAATAGAACTGAATAGAACTGGATAGAACTGAATAGAACCTGGATAGAACCTGGATAGAACTGAATAGAACTGGATAGAACCTGGATAGAACTGAATAGAACCTGGATAGAACCTGGATAGAACTGGATAGAACCCTCTCCACACACACACACATTACCTTGGTCCTGTATGTTTGGCTGAAATGAAACAACAAACTCAGCTTGACATCGAGTGTCTTTCTACTGCCAGAGATCCAAGAATGCCCCAAAAAATAATGTTAAATTTGTATTTTCTTTTAAAGGATTCCTCCCAGCATGCAGCAGTAGTGCAGCAGTAGTGCAGCAGTACGGGGGTGGAGGTGGAGGGATGAAGGTCTTTACAGTTCATTGGTTGGTTCCTACCAGATTCAGCTGGTAGAAACACAAACTCACTCCAACTCTGAACTAGAGCAGGAGTGTGAGCCTGCTGAAGGCCAGCTGAGGTAAAAGCGTCGCAGCATCCATCTTTTTTCCATTTTGCTGTCTGGCCTTTGGTACCTGGTGAGGTTTGAAGATGTGCGTACGCCGCTTAGGGAACGGAGGAATACGCCACGGACAATTCAACACTGATAGAGACAAATGGCTCCAACATGCAGCCGATATGTGACAACAAGCACCGCGGACCAGCATCACCACTCAGCGGTGATTCTGTTCCCCCGGCTGGGTTCGGTGAGGACACTCCTCTATTGTGTTTCCAATCCTGGTCTAAGCCTCTTATGTAATTTGTCCTGAAATGCTCTTACAGCCACAGCAGACCAAAGCATGCTGCAATACACTCAGCAGACCACTAGGTGGTAATGCAGTTCAGTTGTATTGGAGCCAATAATCCACCAACAGATCAATAAAATATGTCTTGTTATTAGCAGGTTGAACTGTAGAACTGTAGTAGAACTGTAATAGAACTGTAATAGAACTGTAATAGAACTGTAGTAGAACTGTAATAGAACTGTAAAAGAACTGTAGTAGAACTGTAATAGAACTGTAATAGAACTGTAGTAGAACTGTAATAGAACTGTAGTAGAACTGTAATAGAACTGTAATAGAACTGTAGTAGAACTGTAATAGAACTGTAATAGAACTGTAATAGAACTGTAGTAGAACTGTAATAGAACTGTAATAGAACTGTAATAGAACTGTAGTAGAACTGTAATAGAACTGTAATAGAACTGTAATAGAACTGTAGTAGAACTGTAATAGAACTGTAATAGAACTGTAATAGAACTGTAGTAGAACTGTAATAGAACTGTAAAAGAACTGTAGTAGAACTGTAATAGAACTGTAATAGAACTGTAAAAGAACTGTAGTAGAACTGTAATAGAACTGTAATAGAACTGTAGTAGAACTGTAATAGAACTGTAGTAGAACTGTAATAGAACTGTAATAGAACTGTAGTAGAACTGTAATAGAACTGTAATAGAACTGTAATAGAACTGTAGTAGAACTGTAATAGAACTGTAATAGAACTGTAATAGAACTGTAGTAGAACTGTAGTAGAACTGTAATAGAACTGTAATAGAACTGTAATAGAACTGTAGTAGAACTGTAATAGAACTGTAATAGAACTGTAATAGAACTGTAATAGAACTGTAATAGAACTGTGATAAAGATGGCATGTTTTTTATTGTTGTTGTTTCCAGGTGGATTCAACACATCACCATCACCTCCATCACCTCCATCAGCTCCATCATCTCCATCACCTCCATCACCTCACCTACACACCTACATGTACTTACAAGGCTGTTGAACTTCTATGTAAGTACAAAGAAATGTGTTTTCTATTCTATTCTATTCTTTGTTCTAGTGTATAATATTGTAATGTATTCTATAGTATTCTGTTATGTTCTATTGTGTTCTATTGTGTGTTGTGTTGTGTTGAGTCAGGTTGTCTGTGTGACTGAACACAGCGTCAACAAAAACACTTCAAGTCATAAAAGAGCTCATGCTCTGAATGTTACTGGCTCAGAGGAAACACACACACACACACACACACACACACACACACACACACACACACAGGCATCCTGCCAGAAAACTGCCACATCCTAATCACACACACAAACAGGCGCAAACACACACTGCTAGTTTGTCATTCTGACATAACAACCTGACCACACACACACACACACACACACACACACACACACACACACACATGCACACCACTAATACCCTATGCTAATAACAGCCTAACCACACACACCATGCACCCCCTCCATGCTGATCCATACTAAACCGTTGTGGTTTTCAAGGTGCAGCATCTCGTCTGCCCGCCCCATTCAAAGTGCTGGTTCTGGTTCTGGTTCTGGTTCTGTGCTAGCTTCATGCTAGCGGGCCGCCGGGCTGGTCTGTCAGAGTAATAAGACCACACACCACTGAGGTACAACACTCCGCTAACAGGAGTTACTAGTGAATACTCTGTTCTGATTGGCCAGCGTGCTGAGGTTCAGCAGGTTGGTCTGTTTGTTAGGTTAGTTTCATTAGAGGTTCCTGATCCAAAGGGAGGCAATCAGAACTTAGAACACTAGGATGATGATACCTAGAGGGTTCCTTGAAGAACTCCACATGTTGCTGCATGCTTGCTGCACTACTGCTGCACTGCTGTTCCACTTCTGAGAGGAATTGTTCAGCTAATTCACATTGTGGTCCCTTTTCATCCATCAAACTACCCAGCAGGTAGTGAAGGACTCCAGCTGTGAAATGAAGCTCGCCCAGCATCAGAGACAGAGTGTCCTGCAGGACAGAATGGAGGATGCACTTTCTCCCTGCACCTCGGTAACGTCCTCCACAGTGGAAGACATGAAAGCCAACAATCCTCAAACGGTGTGACTTACTAAAAACCACAAGCCAAAGTCTTTCGTTGCAGAACAGCCCAGACGGTGGGCTGTAGCGTGCTGCGGCATGCTGGGAACCCTGAAGATAAAAATACCCAGCAGGCTCTGCAACACATTGGCATCTGATCAGGGGTTACGCAACCACTGGACACACCCACAACTGTAGGTCTGTCTGTCTGTCTGTCTGTCTGTCTGTCTGAATTCATATATAAATACATGTAGCATGCTACATTAGCCTAGCCAGGTGCATGGGGTCATTAGCGGTGTCAGGTGGTGTTAGCATGTATCTCTATATCCATACTGCTATATCCAGAATCACAGCAGCTCTGAGCTGCTATATATAGGACAGGAGTTATGTAAGTGTGAAGCCATGTGAGCACAATGAAGAGTTACACACACACACACACACACACACACACACACACACACACACACACACACACACACACAGAGAGATACACACTATTCACACTGGCATTTACACTTACGCACAAATTACAAAGGAGGGCTGCAGGAGTCTGGGGAGGAGAAACCGTCCGGCGCGTCGCTGCGTTGCTCAAATACAAATCTGCTCCGTGATCAGATTTATACTGTTTATTTCAGCGCTGTAGAGCTAGAAGACGCATCTGTCTCCCTGGGAGTCTGGATGCTTCCAGAAGGTCTCGCCTGTCATATTTCACCAGGTCCTTGAACTAAACACCTGGAGCCGTTCTGGTTTTTCAATCTCACGTTTCCGGGTTCAGTTCAGGGTTCAGGGTTCAGGTCAAATAGCTTGGGGAAGTGTTTGGCTAGATAGTAGACAGTGTTGGGGAGAGGTACTCTGGTACTTACTTTAAAATGTAACTAGTTATGTTACAAAATGACTCTTTATTAAGAGTATCTTGCGTTAGCCAGTTCAAAAACACATCATAGGAAAGTGTACAGCTGAGAGTGTTGTGGTTTGGTCTGTCTCATCTGGGTCAATACATTAGTAGCAGCATCTTTACTTTATGTTTGAAAGTAAACACATTCTAATTTCAAATCTTAGAGAAATTGAGAAACTAATGTGTTAGCTTACTAGTTACCACAAAAAAAGTACTCTGAGTACTCTGAGCATTGCTAGTAGGAGATTTCAGGTTCAGGTTTCAGGTTCCCTGTCATAGATCGCTTCACACAGCGATAGCCACCATGGCACCTACTACTGCTGGATATTTAAGGTTGTCAAAAGCCTCGTCTGTCTACACACACACACACACACACACACACACACACACACACACACACACTCTCCTGAACAGTACCCTATGTGTCCTTGCAGACAGTGATAGAGGTTTCTGAGGTCGCGTCCGTCATGCAGAAACATGATGGATCTGTTGAACCTGAGATGATGGATGTGGTACGTGTGTGTGTGTGTGAGTGTGTGTGAGTGTGTGTGTGTGTGTGTGTGTGTGAGTGTGAGTGTGAGTGTGAGTGTGTGTTCCTGTAGAGAAGGTCAGACTAGTTTTATCTGTATTTGTCGCTTATGTTTCTCTGTAAAACTTTAGGATGAACTTGTTTTAATAAAATGACTTAATAATCATGAATAGCTATGAATAAATTATAAATTAATTATCACTAAATAACTATAAATAGAACTGACTGGGAGCCCAGGTGGCCCCTGAACAGAGGTGGTACACGATACGCTACGTTAGGTTAGCTGTCTTTAGCATCATAACATAGAAGAAAAGATCTACTCTGCTATATAGCTACGCTATGCTAGGTTAGCTGTCTTTAGCATCATAACATAGAAGAAAAGATCTACTCTCCTATATCGCTACACTACGCTAGGTTAGCTGTGTGTAGCATCATAACATAGAAGAATAGATCTACTCTGGTATAATGCTACGCTACGCTAGGTTAGCTGTCTTTAGCATCATAACAGAAGAAAAGATCCACTCTACTATATCGCTACGTTAGGTTAGCTGTCTTTAGCATCATAACATAGAATAGATCTACTCTGGTATATAGCTACGCTACGCTAGGTTAGCTGTCTTTAGCATCATAACATAGAATAGATCTATTCTGGTATATAGCTACACTATGCTAGGTTAGCTGTCTTTAGCATCATAACATAGAAGAATAGATCTACTCTCCTATATCGCTACACTACGCTAGGTTAGCTGTGTGTAGCATCATAACATAGAAGAATAGATCCACTCTGCTATATAGCTACGCTACGCTAGGTTAGCTGTCTTTAGCATCATAACATAGAAGAATAGATCTACTCTCCTATATCGCTACACTACGCTAGGTTAGCTGTGTGTAGCATCATAACATAGAAGAATAGATCTACTCTGGTATAATGCTACGCTACGCTAGGTTAGCTGTCTTTAGCATCATAACATAGAAGAAAAGATGCACTCTACTATATCGCTATGCTAGGTTAGCTGTCTTTAGTAAAGTTTTTGACCTTTCAAGCTGAATCAAGGAATCTTCCAGCTGCTTCCAGTCCACATTTTCTCCAGGACCTTTCCAGGCTGCTGTCAAATTCCCCAGATCAATCAATCAATCAATCAATCAATCAATCAATCAATCAACATGATGGGCGACTAAATGGTGACTAAATCTCAGCATCAAGCCAGTTTTCATCTCTACTCCTGTAGTTTGTTCAGCGGCATTCTGGGTAGGAGTGTCCCAAGAGCCTGAGATCAGTTCAGCCAATCAGAAGTCACATATTAACAGGCTCAGGTTGAAGATGGCGGTGCAGCAGTGCATTATGGTCCACAGCCTGATTTTAACCCATTAGATTATTTGATGAGAATGAAACAAACCTCAAACAGGGTCAAATCTACATATAGCCGAGATGATTAACGCATTAATTTCTCTTAAAAGCCACGCCCCCTTCACGGCCCCGCCCACTCCATTAGAAGTTGTTATTCTCCTGATGTCATTTATTCAATAATGTATCCACAGCTCGATGCAATAAACCATCCTGTAGTGGATTAGATCAATATCTGTTGGTGTACACACACACACACACACACACACACACACAGGCTTGTACAGGAAACCACAAAATCGTCACCAGATCGTCAAGCTCAATTAAACACGGAAGACACACAAAGACACGTGTTCACTTTCTCACACACACACACACACACACACACACGCACACACACACACACACACACACACACACACTTGCCTAGAGTGCCCAGGGCTTCAGATTCAGCTGTAGTACGACTGAGTTCATGTCACCAGTCTTTCTCTGTGAGGCTCATTGTTTCACTAACAGGCTAGTATGTGAAGTCCCATGATCCCCTGCTGTACCCCCCCCCCCCCCCCCCCCAACCTCAAGGACATTTTTACACCAACAACTTTACTTCTAAATAAGACAAATGTCAGCAAAGGAACAGGATATTTCAGTCCTCCTGTCCCATCCAGCAGCAGACGCAGACCTGGAAACAGGCTGACTCCTCCCAGGAGCACCTGGCTGCCGGAGCCCCGCTGGTGCACCTGAACACATCGTTTTACCGCTGAGCGTGCCACCGCCGTGCAGCTGCAGCTTACTGCCTTCTCTGCAGAAGACCAGCTGCAACCGAGCTAGCGAGGGAGGAGGAGAGGGAGGAGGACAGGGAGGTGGAGAGGGAGGAGGACAGGGAGGTGGAGAAGGGAGGAGATAGGGTACGCAAGGGAGGAGGCCAGGGAGGAGATGATGGAGGAGGCCAGGGAGGAAATGAAGGAAGGAAGGGACAAGAGCTGCAAGGAACCCTTTAGGAACCTATGAAACCTTTTCAGGAGTGTTAGAGACAGACAGACAGACAGACAGACAGACAGACAGACAGACAGACAGACAGACAGACAGACAGATGTTTCTTTACAACAACTAAATCAAACCAGCGTCCACATCACAGTGATGTCAGCAGGTGGTGGGAACTTCCTGTTTCACCTCCGCTGGTTTCACCGGGGGGGGGGGGGCAGACAGAATGCACACACACACACACACACACACACACACACACACACACACACAGGAGCGGTCGCAGCAGTGTGTGATCTGCTGCTTCCTGTTGTTGTTGATAATGTTATAAAATGATATTGACATTTTAGATATTGATGATTTGAAATGATCGATCATCTTAATATAGAAACTGTTTGTTCACATTTTGACACTGAAGTGAACAAGCAAGAGATAGAGGGAGAGAGAGAGGGAGGACGATAGAGAGAGAGAGGATGGGGAGAAAGGGAGGAACATGGAGGAGGACAGAAGCAAGGGAGCATGAAGGGGAGAAGATAGAGAGCAGGACAGAAGGAGGCTGGGAGGGAGAGAACTGTATGGAAGGATGGAGGGAGAAAAGAGGGAGGGAGAGTGGGATAGAGAGAGGAGGGAGGAGGGAGGGGGAGGGAGGGAGTGAAGCTCTGAGTGCCGCTGTTTATCTGAGGTCTGTGAACGCATCACAGCCAGACGCTAATCCTACAAATAAAGAAACGCCAAGATTAATCATTACATAAACATATCCCACAATCCTCCTGGAGAACACTGATCCCTCACTCCTCCCCATCCACCCCGCTCAGTGTGTGTGTGTGTGTGTGTGTGTGTGTGTGTGTGTGTGTGTGTGTGTGTGTGTCTACTGGTCACTGGACATTTCAGGCACTAACACTGCCAGGGTCGGGGGTTCGATTCCCCCAGAACAGGGGGGCACATGGGCAACCTGATTGATGGGTCTCTAGTCTGACTGAATGTGGGCGGGGCCAGAGGTAGCGGTCTGTCATGTACAGTTCATTGATATTGATTTTCATTACGTTACATAGTTTAACTAGTCAACAGCTAACTAGCTAGCTAGCGCTGATCAGCTAGCGCTGATCAAAATGAACAGAAAGGATCTTCATCGGCCAGCGATGGATCAGCGTTCTCCAAGCATCGGTTTAGAGACGTTCCTTCAAAATAAAAGAACTGGGACGCTTTGAGATCACATCGGTAGGAAACAACACACTAACACACAACTTAACACACAACTTAACACACTAACACACCGACATCAGCGTCGCCGTCGTACTGAAGCTACGGCCTGAATATGGAAAACCTGTATGATTCACTGAAACACAAAAAAACAGAAAACAGAGAACAGTCTGGTTTCCTCTTTGATGTCATGCGCCAATCAGTGTGGAGAAATACACAGAAATACTGAAGCTAGGGCTAGCATGCACAGGGACCTGGCAGGGAGTGTGTGTGTGTGTGTGTGTGTGTGTGTGTGTGTGTGTGTGTGTGTGTGTGACAGTAGAGCATATAAGTGAATGAAAGTGAATGAAATGATAGAAAAGGTGGAATGGAGAGAAGAGGTGAAGACTCTCTCACCATGAGGCTGTAATGTTTCCTTACATGAGTCTGATGGTGAGAGAGAGAGAGAGAGAGAGACAGAGAGAGAGAGAGAGAGAGAGAGAGAGACAGAGAGAGACAGAGACAGAGAGAGAGAGAGAGACAAGGAAGGATTGTCCTGTTATAGTATTTGATTATTGTTTATTTGTTTTTTCTTTGGCAACGCAAATGTCCTGCCAATAAAGATAATTTGAACCAATACCAACTACCATGAATGAGCCCTTGAGCAAGGCACTGAACTGAATCCCAGTGGAACCAGTAGAGACTGTGGTTGTACTGGTCAGCTCCCAGTGGAACCAGTAGGAGCCTGGCACCTGAACGCATCGCAGACTAACTGGATCTGATAGTCACAGTTTTATCAGATTATTCTCCAATAACCAGAAACTATCAAAATAATATGGTTGTCTTGTTGTTGATGACAATTAAATGCAAGAGCAACACACACACACACACACGCACGCACGCACGCACACACACACACACACACACACACACAAAACAAATGCTAATCAATCCGAGTGCGTGTCCTCATCAGATCTCGGTCTCCAGCCTCCTTGTGATGAATTCTCTCCCCTCGTTAGCTATGTATATCCAATCTCCAGTAATTAGCTGGCTGCTATCCTATGGAGCGCTAATCCCTGTTGAATTATGGATTTCAACATCAAAGCACACATTCCAATAAAGCCGGTGCTTGAAATTAGAGTTAATTTGAGACCTGCAATTATTTATATGGCGAGCTCGCAAACAGAAACATCTTTTTTAATGTTCTCTAGCTTCTCCCTCGGGTTGCTGGAGAACATAATTATCCAAGTGAAGACCGGTGAGGGGGGGGGGGGGGTAGCTGATGAGCAGGAGAACAGTTGGAGGAATTATGGAGCCATGCAGGACTCTTTGCAGGATAGAAGTGGGGAGGAAGGAGAGGAAGGCCTCGTCTTCTTTTCCTCGTCAAACACTCTCTGACACACAGGAACAAACCAGCTGTTGACTGATCGTCCCGTTATCCAATTAACCAACGATCTACCGGGAACACAAGGATGATGTTCTCACTTAACGAGGACGCCGACCAGCCATCAAAACCTTGGATTGATTTAATAAATACATGTAGACAGGAAGTAGTTCTCTCTCTCTCACACACACACACACACACACATTACATTATTGTACAAGTCACAATGGTTTGTGAAGCTTTTTCAGTTGAGCTTTTAAAGGAAAAATCCCTAAAACACTTTAACTCTGTAAAAATCAGTTTACTAACCAATCAACTAACCAGCCAACTAACCAGCCAACCAACCAGCCAACCAACCAGCCAACCAACCAACCAACCAACCAGCCAACCAACCAACCAGCCAACCAACCAGCCAACCAACCAACTAGCCAACCAGCCAACCAACTAACCAGCCAACTAACCAACCAACCAACCAACCAACCAGCCAACTAACCAGCCAACTAACCAACCAACCAACCAGCCAACCAACTAACCAGCCAACTAACCAACCAACCAGCCAGCCAACCAACCAACCAACTAACCAGCCAACTAACAACCAACCAACCAACCAACTAACCAGCCAACTAACCAACCAACCAACTAACGAACCAACCAGCCAACCAACCAACTAACCAGCCAACTAACCAGCCAACCAACCAACCAACTAACCAACCAACTAACCAGCCAACCAACCAACTAACCAGCCAACTAACCAGCCAACCAACCAACCAATAAACAAACAAATAAAAAGTAACATATTTCCTTCCAATAGTTTCAGATGTAAAAACTGGTGTTGGTGTGTTCAAGGACATCAGGACGTCAGGGCCTTCCTGAACGTTCCTATCTTCATGTACTGGATGCTGGTTGTGCTGCGGTGATAAAGTTATCTTGAACCTTGACAGAGAAAACACTGAAGACAAAACAGGGGAAGTGTTGAGGAGCTGTCTGAGCGGTGGAGCGTGTGGTCGGAGATACGTGTTAACTCTTTGAAAGATAGAAACTGTTTTCCATGTTGACCAAGCAGAGTCTTATTCTGAAAAACAGCCAGTGGCCTTGAACACATCAGAGACAGATGAGAAGATTACACTGCCATTTCATAACACAATAAACATCCTGTTTAAAGTGATAATCCTTATTTTTTAAAGTTTGAGTTCCTGTAGGTGGCGCTCTTTTCTTTGTGTGTTCAGCCACGGTGGCTATCGCTGCTCATGCTAACTACCCAGTTCTTCTTCTGTTGAAACGTAAAACGCATCACTTCCTGTCTCCTACCTGACACCGGGTGTTGAGAACAGCAGATGGAGAAGCTTCATGATGGTTGAGGTTGATGATGTTGAGGTTGATGATGTTGAGGTCCACAGATCAGAGAGAGATCTAGAGGAAACTTTAATAAAAGTCCTTCTCAAAACGGCGGTTTGTGTTTTTGCTGCCTTCGTCCATCAGCAGAGAGCTGGTTACGTAACGGGATCCTGGTCGCCTCTTAAATAATCCATTGTGCCGGTCGGCGGCTGCAGAGCCAATCAGAACGTCCTGATGTGATCTGGCTGATGGAGGCTGTTCTCCCATAGTGGCGTCATTGTACATGACAGAGGCCGATAACCGTCTGCAGCACACTGGCAGGCTTGTGCAACCACACAGCAAAGGGATTGATTCACCCAGACACCCATTCACCCCCCAGCAGTTGGCTGGTGGGTTGGTACATGAATTACCGTGCTAGTTTCCCATCATGCATCTGTGCTGAGGACAATCATTATTGAATCTTACACAGTGGAACCAAAGACTCCTCTTGTGGGTGGAGCAACAGTTCAGTAAACAGGAAGTACAACCTGGGGCTTTAACGTCTACATCTGTAGCTTCTTATTGGATGGATGGTACACTGATCAGTGTATTGATCGATTGATTCCCTCTTTTGTCAACACGGTGATAATGATCTCTGTCTGCCATCTGAAAACATGATTCCTTCACAGGATGATGAAGAATTGAATTGAATTGAATTGAATTGAATTGAATTGAATTGAATTGAATTGAATTGAATTGAATGTACTTGTCTCTCTACAGTAGTTGTTGTAAACGTCCTCCTTCATACAACAGGCTCATGTCTAGTGGCTCTCAATGTGGGGTCCTGGGACCTCCAGAGGTCCTTGAGGAGGTTCCAGAGGGTCCAAATGAGGTTGTCAAAATTAAATTCACTAGAAATGATCTCAATTAGAGAAACTGTAGGATTCACTCTGTACAGTACTGTAGACGGTTCAGTTCAACACTAAACAACTACTGAAATCTGCTGGGACCAAACACTGATCTGATCTGATCTGATCTGATCTGATCTGATCTGATCCTCTGCAGACTGAGACAGTTTGTATTTTTAAGAGAAACTCTTCCTGTGGGGAAAAGGCCTGAAAGACTCAGACAGGGATGACGGACACTGAGAATACAACCTCATTAGCCATCCGTTAAACAAGCTGATCCCAGATCTGACAGACTGGCCTCCCTCACCTCCTGTCAGGAGGACACTAACAGCTACCTAAGGACAGACGCCTGGTCTCAGATCTGCAAGTAACCACTGTGTCTCTCTGGACCCAGCACCGTCTGCAGCCAGTTAAAGCCCTTTTAACCTGAGTTGGTCAGGAGACTGGAGCGAGCCGGGTCGGACTGTGGAGCGGCGACCGACCGAGGTCCACGGAGGATGAGCCTGGAAGATCAGCCCAGTCCGGTTGGAGCGAGATCTCCTGGAAGCCTGGAGACCGGCTTTGACCTGCCGGGACAGAGGGGAGGAACGCCGGCCGGGAGACGGAACGGGAAACCAGCCGTCAAGACCGGGTCGGATTTATTCTGCTGCGTCCTGCTGGCCTGTTAGCTCCGCCCCCCTGCCTCGTCTGTTGTAGCGGGCTGGTTGTAGCGAGCCTTGTTACAGTGATCGATCTGTCTGAGGAAATCTGATTAGTCACGATCTTGTTCTGACACAGAAAACTCATTTTGCTTGTTTTGCAGCTGCTCCTGTAATGAACGAGTTGTTAACTGCTCCTCTGTTTCTGGAAGTTCAATGTGGTGTCTGGATTGGAGTCGACCTCAACGAGCTGATCGGTTATCATGAACGTCTCTGAAGGAACTGACATTCATTTTTTAGTAGTTTACGACTTGTGTTTGGGTCCCTGCCGTAGTGTCTTTGAGCAGAACGAGTGTTGTGTTGGACTGTTGCTGTTGTGATGTTTCTACATCATTTCTTTATCAGATCTTATAAAATGTGGCGGCGAGGAAATGAGATGCTAATGCATGTACTTTGTACTTGGTCAGTTTCTCTGACTTGATTCATAGGCCAGGGAGGCTCCAGCGGCAGAACACCTGATTTAGGAAGCCGTCTGAACACCTTCCCTTGGAGGAAACACCGTTTCTCCATATGCAAACTGCAGCAGTCGGTAATGAGACTCCAGTTCCTCTTTGTGATTAATCGCTTCTGAACCCTCTGAAACCTGGAGAGTCTTGGAGGAACGCTGTGTTTCCAACAACAAGATTCACTTCCTCCCTCAACGTGACAGGATAGGGTTAGCAGACCCAGCATCCTGGCCTGGACCATGTTACGCAACATCCAGCCCAAGAGCCTGGGCGAGAGACAGACAGACAGAGAGAGAGACTGTTTGTCTGAGTGTCCAGAGGTGTTGGTCATCAGCAGGTCCACCATCTCATCATTCACTGGTCCACCTGCCGGTCCAGATGTTCTCCACCAGCTGTAGTGATCAGGACCTTGATGTTCTCCAGTCAGACTGTCAAGATGTTCCTGTGTTGTAGATACGTTTGTCTTGAGAAGTTGGTTCTCCACCGGTACAAACTCACAAGTCCCTTTTTCAGTTTAAGAGCAGAAACTATATTTTGACATTCTGACAAACCATCAGGTTCCATCAGATCCTGATCCTGAACCTGATCCTCCTCCACGTCACCGGATCCTTTGAGTTCTGTGGCTCACGGTGAAAACAAGATGGCCTCCAGTAAACACGTCAGTCCTGACAGGCAACACATCCTGTGGTATGTGCACACCTCGGATCAGAAGAACCGGGGCTAACCTGCTGCAGCTCCTCCTCCGGTGAGTTCAGGGACCTGATCTGCTGTCAGGTTGTTGCGGCACCGATGACAAGCTGTTGCAAATGACAACCGACAGGAAAACTACCTAAACTGCAGCAGGGAGTGTGTGTGTGTGTGTGCGTGTGTGTGTGCGTGTGTGTGTGCGTGTGTGTGTGCGTGTGTGTGTGTGTGTGTGTGTGTCTGTGCGCGCGTGTGCATGCATGTGTGTGTGTGTTGGAGCACTCAGAGCCTTGGCTGGCTATGAAACAGCAGCCTCTTATCTCTGCTCTGCATATGAAAGGCTTAGAGCGTCTCGGTGACAGACCGAGGCCTCGCCGCCGGGGGATTTAGCCGCCGAGAAAACAAACTACTGCCAACACACACACACATACACACACACACACACACACACACACACACACACACACACACACACACACACACACACACACACACACACACACACACACACACACACACACACACACAGCGCCTCACGGCTGTCAGAGACATCAGCGGTCCTCCGGTCTTCACACACATCTTTATGGAGACACACATGAACTCATGTAAGAACAGACACGTGCACATACACACACACACACACACACTTGATTCATGTGTGTGTACTCAGAGATCTGCCGCTGATCTGAACATGACCTGTTCACATCTTAACACCCAGTGTAGACTGAACAGAAATCGGTCTAACACCTCCTCCTCCTCCTTTTCCTCCTCCTCCTCCTCCTCCTTTTCCTCCTCCTCCTCCTTGTGAATCTCAGAACCTGAGAGTAAATATTTTGCATTACTCTTCATCTGCCAACAGAAGTGAAGTTGTGATGAAGCAGAGATGGAAACTCAGTCAGCGCCTTCATCTTCATCAGCCTGCTCAGACATTCTCTCTTCTCCCAGAATAAAGGGAGAGATCAGCCAGACCACAGGGAGCACACACACACACACACACACACACACACACACACACACTCACACACTCACACACATGCACACGCACATGCACACGCACACACTGTTAATGAAGCCCTCTGTGCTGCTTTCATCTGATGCTCTGGACCCTCCATGATGCTCCCTCAGAGCTCTTCTTCTTCACCTCTCTTTCTCCCTTTCTCCCCTCCTCTTCCTCTTCGTCTTCGTCTTCGTCTTCGTCTTTCCTGGCTAACCCAACCTCGTCATTCATATGAAATAAGAGTGTTAATTGTCCCCGTCTCTCCTCCTCTAAGCGCTTTAGAGACAAACAAAGCGTTAAATGTGATTGTTTGCCGCGTCGCTTCGCGCCTCGTTCCTCGGCTGATTACCGTCCCGATGGATGGCGCTCTCAGAGGCATCATGGGATACGTCTCCATTGTTTCCCTCAGCCTGAAAACAAAGCAAATGGGCGCTTTATGAAGAGCTGGCAAAACCTGCGCTGAAGAGGAAGTCAGCTCAACATGGCTTCATAATTCTAAGCTGCAAGGAACCAACAAAGAAGAGATAATTCTGCCCTGCAAAGCAAAAAGGAAGTAACTTAAATGAGAGGATACGAGGAAGGAGAGCAACCTCCTCCTCCTCAGCTTCTCATCTTCAGTCACAGTAAAAACTTCATAACTTTGAAGTCATTTTCTCTGTCTTTGCCTCAGTAGGACAGAAACCCTAACCCCATCCTTCATCTTTACCGGCCCGGTTATGAACCGATGATGTGATTTCATGTTTTCTGTATTTTCAAAGAACAAAATGTTTGACGACTACGCCAAGAACTTCATCTTGATGTGACCTCAGACCGAGCAGCTTCCAGGGCTCAAAGTGTGCAAGGGAAAGAAATGAATCCTGCTGAGCTGAGGACCGGTAGCTGGTTCCTCTGGTCCGGACCGGTAAACAGTCAAACAGGTAAATGGAAGCGTGGCCGTCGGTAGAAAGGTTTCAGCTCGGCTCGACACTCTGGTCCAGCTTCATGCTGCCTGTATACTGTGGTAGCCATCATTAATACATCATCCTGCATTAAGATGATGTTCTAGTTTTACAGTAGAACTGAATTAATCCGGAGACTGAGAGGACAGCAAAACATTTCCAAACAGTTCCTCTTGGGGGCGGAGCCAAAGTGTAGCAGTAGTTCAGTCATCACTACTGCATTGTGTCCTTTGGTTTGGTCCACGTAGCGCTCTTATTTTGAAATTGTATGTGTTTTGCCACATGGATACTGCGATTGCCAGCAACCAGACCTGATCTTCCACCAGCCGCCGTCGGCATGCGGGCCAGATTCCCCTCAAGGTTTCGAGTGGGTTGCATTAGGACTTAAGATGCAAATTCAAAGGAATTACAGCAACATCTTGAGGCTGGTCAGAGGTCAGAGGTCAGAGGTCACAGCATCCAGACCACTGATGGAACAAATACTAAGAAGTGCAGCTGGAGGAAAAGAAATAACAGAGATGGAGAAAAGCTTTATGTATTTAAAACAGAAGTAAGATCCAGTGTAAGTAGTGGAGGGAAGTGTGTGTGTGTGTGTGTGTGTGTGTGTGTGTGTGTGTGTGTGTGTGTGTGTGTGTGTGTTGGGGGGGGGGGGGTTCATGAACAGATGACATTACATTACAAGTCGCCTGGTTCAGATCTGTCTGTAATTCCAATGAAGCCCCGCTGACAGAACAGAGCTGCTTTTATTAAAAGGGAAATCTTCCCGTTTCCCATCAGCCTCTGCTGCAACGACCATCTTGAATCAATTCACGTCAAAGACAATGTCTAAATGACTCATCTGCCTGCTGCCGCAAAGCCAGGAGCATCTGGGAAGACTTCCTGAAGGAGGTAAACAAGCAGCAAGTGAATCCCAGATAGTGATTTCACCTGGTGTGGTGGTGAGCTCCCTGTGGACCGTCGGACTGGGTTCTGTTAGACCGGATCACATGGACAGTCGGACTGGGTTCTGTTAGACCGGACTGGGTTCTGTTAGACCGGATCACATGGACGGTCGGACTGGGTTCTGTTAGACCGGACTGGGTTCTGTTAGACCAGATCACATGGACGCTCATACTGGGTTCTGTTAGACCGGATCACATGGACGCTCGGATTGGGTTCTGTTAGACCGGATCACATGGACGCTCGGACTGGTTTCTGTTAGACCGGATCACACAGACCGTCAGACTGGGTTCTGTTAGACCGGATCACATGGACCGTCTGACTGGGTTCTGTTAGACCGGATCACATGGACCGTCTGACTGGGTTCTGTTAGACCGGATCACACTTACCGTCTACCGTTGGTGATGTGGGAGGGGCCAATGAGACATCCAGATATCGGTCTTAGAGATTTGGACCGGAGACCCGCTGATCTCATCTTCAATCACTAAGCTACGCTAAACTCTTCTTAACCAGCCTTGCCTGGACGAGACAAAATCCAAATAATCTCTGAGTGGATTTAATAACAAAAGACATATGGCACGATATGACACATGACACATGGAATGCACAAACAAAATGATCCAGCCTATTAGGGGATGAAGAAGAGGCTTAGCTCGTTAGCCACATTTGGTACGTTAGCTTAGTCAGACTCGCGCAGAGCTTGGTGTTGGCAGAGAGCTTCAAACTGGGAGTTTCACTTCCAGCTAAACCACATTTATATTAATATTAGCGCTGCTGGTGCTAAGCTAACGCCACACAACAGAAATGACTGACCATTTATACTTAAAGTTCATTAATCAATACACTTGATTTTCATTGTTCAATTGTCCTTTGATACCAACAAAAACAAAAAAACAAATAATCTTCCTTTCAATATACTTGTGTATCTATGACGGGCTATTGATTAATGTATTTATGTACTGTATATGTGTATGTGTATATATGTATATGTGTATATGTGTATATATGTATATGTGTATGTGTATATATGTATATGTATATGTGTATATGTGTATGTGTATGTATGTGTATATGTGTATATATGTGTATATGTGTATATGTTTATATGTGTATATGTATATGTGTATATGTGTGTATATGTGTATATGTTTATATGTGTGTATATGTGTATGTATGTGTATATGTGTATATATGTGTATACGTGTATGTATGTGTATATATATATGTATATGTGTATGTATGTATATATGTGTATATACATGACTCTCGGGTCGTAATAAGTTTCTACCGTAAGTTTCTGAACCCAGAAACCCTTTAAAACTTTCTGTCTGTCGAGCCTCAGACCACAGCAGAGTTGATGCTCCCCCCTTCTGTATCTGGATGACGATGGTGAAAGTGGTAAAACGGCATCAGCAGGTTTGTTGCAGCATCTTCCTTAACTATTCTGTCCTGGGAAATATAAATTGTTTCTACATCTCTTATGGACTTTGTCTTATCTTCACTATTGCATTGAAGACATTCATGCTGCGAATGTAGTATTGTCTGATCTGTGATGAAGTTCCACTGTCCTGATGAAAGACACTCTTGACAAAGCCTTACTGTCTATACATATCAAGGTTTCTCTGTGGATGATATCAGAAGGCTGTAGATGCATGTAGATAATACTGTATCCACCATAATGCATACTCAGTGGCAGCAGCTCTAAGTGAAGCGTAATGAGGCTGGAGGAACGTGGCAAGAGGCACCGCCGGTTACTCTGTTTACTTGAAAATGCTAAAGCTCGGGCAAACCAATTCCCTGGTGGATAAATTATCCAAATCCCAGCACTGGATTCAGGAAAACAATGTTTCTCTGAGACCGGATCAAAGAGGAAGGAGGGCCTCGTTGCCGCCGAACGCCTCTGAAATGTGTCAAGGTCCATCATGGAAATTAAAAACTGGCATCACAGGAAGCTACAACGGCCCGGTGTTTCACATGCTGGATCCATGGTTAACATGGTTGGGATGCAGAGCTGCTGCTGTCGCTTCACCGCTACTCTAACAGAAGTCTGGTTTATTCAACACAAACAATCTGAACAGTGATCTGAAGCCCTTACAGTTCTCCAGGGAGCCTGAACTCATGAAGAAAAAAATGACCTGAGCTACACTATATGGACACCTGACCATCACTATATGAGCTTGCTGGACATCCCATTCTAAAACCATGGGTATTAATATGGAGTTGCCCCCCCCCACTCTTCTGGAAGGATTTCCTCAAGCTGTTGGAGTGTCTGTGGGGATTAGTGAGGTCAGGCAGTGATGTTGGAGAGAAGGCCTGGCTCGCCATCGTTGTTCTGATTCCTCCCAAAGGTTCAGTGGGGTTGAGGTCAGGGCTCTGTGCAGGCCGATCCAGTTCCTCCACACCAAACTGGTCTAACCATGTCTTTATGGACCTGGCTTTGTGCACAGGGGCTCAGTCATGCTGGAGCAGCAAAGGGCCTTCCCCAAACTGTTGGCTACAAAGTTGGAAGAGCCCGATTGGCTAAAATGTCTTGGTATCCTGTAGCATTAAGATTACCTTCACTGGAACTAAGGGGCCAAGCCCAAACCCTGAAACAGCTCCAGACCATTATCCCTCCTCCACCAATTAGTAGGGATGTCCACTGACATTTGGCCATATCGTGTACGTGGCTTCGCCGCAGCACGAAGGAACTCAGCAGGAAGTCATCCAGTCAAAGCCTCGTCTCACGGGATAACAAGCATAAGATACAGAACCAGATCTGTCAGAGTTTAGATTCAGGAGTCAAATTCATTTAGAAAGTGACTTTAATCGCAGGTTTGTTAAAAAGGACAGAAATACTAAAAACTAGAGAAAAAAATTGGCTGCAATCTGCCATCTCTCCAGGACCTGTTCACCTCTCAGACCCTGAGGTGTTCAGGTAGGATGTAGCCAACCCCTCCCACCCTGGACACAAACTCTTTGAGTCACTCCCCTCTGGTTGGAGGCTGTGGTCCATCAAGACCAAAACCTCACACCACAAGAACAGCTTGTTCCCATCTGCAACCGGCCTGATCAACAAGGCCCGGGTCCCCCGGTAACATGGACCCCCCCTCCCCCGATGGACTGTACCATTATATTAATGTAAAGCCTCCACATCGTCTCACTGCGGTACAACGCACAAATTTGCACATACCCTTGCACATATATATGGCACATATTATTTTATTGTTAGCAATAAATAAAACTGATTCTGATTCTAATAACTAGCAATAACCGGCAATAACTAGTAATAATCAGCAATAACAGGTAATAACTAGTAATAATCAGCAATAACTAGTAATAACCAGTAATAACCAGTAATAACTGCCATTAACCAGTAATAACAGTAATAACCAGTAACAATTAGTAATAACCAGTAATAACAGTAATAACTAGTAATAACCAATAATAACCAGGAATAACAGTAATAACCGGTAACTAGTAATAACCAATATAACCGGTAATAACTAGCACTAACCAATAATAACTAGTAATAACCAGTAATAATCTATAATAAATGGTAATAACCAATAATAACCAGTAATAACTAGCACTAACCAATAATAACTAGTAATAACAATACTAACCAGTAATAACAGTAACAACTAATAATAACCAGTAATAACTAGCACTAACCAATATTAACTTGTAATAACTAATACTAACCAATAATAACTAGTAATAACAAATTTAATAACTAGTAATAACCAGTAATAACTGGCACTAACAGTAATAACCAGTAATAACTAGTAATAACTGGCACTAACCAGTAATAACCAGTAATAACTAGTAATAACCAGTCATGTCTCTGATAGTAAATTATAAACCTAAACTCTTAATATCTCAACTAGTTATTCTTCATAACTTTTTTCCACACAAAATATTAAAATATTACACACACACACACACACACACGTACAAGCATAGACACACACACCTTGTTTGACCGTCCACCAGCCTGAGGCGTTCGTCCTGCTAACATTTGTTTTCCATCCTTTCTCTTCATTAAATCGCTCCTCCCATCTTTATTTCTAGCTCTATCCTTCCTCTCTTCCCTCCCTCCCTCTGCCTCCTCCCTCCCTCCGTCCTCTGTGGCGTAATAGATTTCCACAGACAGCATGTGCCAGGCCTCAAACTCCCCCCCACTCGCCTGACCCAAGAGGCCGACCTTCAGCGCCTCCTCCTGGGGTGACGACCGGCCTTCTGTCCCCCTCCTGGTAAGGTCAGGAGGGCTTTCTACCACCCTCCTCCGCTCAATCTGTCGGCTTGGCCTCACACTCATTTATACCTCCCTCTCCCCCTCTCTCTCTCTCTCCCTCTCCCCCTCTCTCTCTCTCCCTCTCCCCTCTCTCCCTCTCTCTCTCTCGCTCTCTCTCTCCATTTTACATTTCAGGCATTTAGCTGACGCTTTCATCCAGAGTGAGCAGATAAGGGTTCAGTGTCTTTTTCAAGGACATTTTGGATGTGTTCACAGCCAGCATGTTCTGGTGGGTTTATTAAGCTCTGCAGCGTTTCCTCCTCTAGCTGGTTGGTCTCCAGGTGAAAACAACAACATTCACCAAATACAACACATGGTATTATGGGTAGAAGAGAACTGTGGTGGTTCGTTAGGAGAGAGAACGGGATCCAACCAGCTACAGGAAACCACCCCAGAACACAAGGCATTATGGGTAGAAGAGAACTGTGGTGGTTCGTTAGGAGAGAGAACGGGATCCAACCAGCTACAGGAAACCACCCCAGAACACAAGGCATTATGGGTAGGAGACTTGGTCAGTCTGGACTGATGCTCATGTTCAGATGTTTGGATCCTATGGGGTGATACATTTGAACACAATAAACAATGCAGATGTTGATACGCTTTTACCATCAGTACCAACGTCCCTGAACGTCCCATAACAGCAACATGTGGATCATATAAAAATCCAGACTTTCCCCATCATCTGTACCCCCTTTGTTTGTATCATTCATGCGTGCTCTACTCTTAATTCCACTATTTCTGACAGCACCTGAAGGCATCACATTAGCCATAATACAAGCTAAGTGGCGACATCAAGCTGCTGCATGTTGATGTTAGCAGACTGACGCTGACGTTGGTTCTGCTGCTGCCAGATAAATCTGTTTGTGGCCTCAAGGAACTTTGATTAGTTTTTCAGCCACTTTACATTTTTGTTCTGCTGCTTTTCCTGGTTCATTTGTTACGCAGAGTCACGATTTGTGCTCAACACAGTCAGTCTGTCAAAAAGGTAAAGAGGCACCAGTGATGCATTCAGGAACCCCAGCCAGACTACAGCCCACCAAACAGCCTGTTTTGTTATTGGTGTTGCTCAGCACCAACCACCCCCCCTTCTCACATGAGGTATTGTGGGGGTCGAACCTGTGATATTTTGGTTATGGGACGGTCCCTAAACACTGGGTTACCCTGCTGCTATGTCTCCCCCCGCGTAGAGAACAGTTAAATAATCTCCTCGCCCAAAGCCAGCTGTAATCCTGTGACATAACATTGGCTGCTAATTGCCTCCTGAAGTGTTCAGACCGTGAATGTGAACCAGCTGGTTTAACCCCCATGCAGCCGCCGGCCTGGAAAACACATATTTCCAAATGGTTTGATGAAATATTGACATCAGAGCTGGAGGTGTTCTGATCTCGCTGGCTGGATATTCATCAGCTCATGAAATAAAACAGTGTGAGAACGTTGAGTTTGGGACAAGGCAATGAACACAACATGCATTAAGGACATATGTTGAGTCAATATGTGACACCTGATGAACAAACTTACAGATCAAAAGATGTGGACAGTTAACATGAGGCTGCTGGTCAGCATGTGAACCATGAGGAGAACTCCTCTTGAACCAGGTTAGGGATGAGCTGATCCATCGCCAGCCTCCGCCACGTTTTCCAGATTGTCATTCGATGAGTTATTTAACCGTTACTCATCCAGGGAAAGTTTGAACTCCACCCTGCTTCACATTCACACTGGGAGCTGGCCAGTACAACCAGTCTCCTACTGGTTACACTGGGAGCTGACCAGTTCAGGGTTCAGTGCCTTGCTCCAGGGCTCCTCAACAGTAGCTGGTGGGTGGTTCTTCTGCCCCATGGGGATCCAACAGTGGAAACACATGATTCATACTGGAGGATCATGCTGTGTAGTAAACCCTCCATCAGTATCACGTTGATAACACACCAGATCCACAGAGGATATCTGAGATAAAACCCTTCACTGTTCATTGTTACATAAGAATAAAAACCACCAAGACCATATAAAGACACACCAAGTAGACCAGCCCCACCAGAACATCTCAGATCAGCAGAACCAGAGGTTTGAGGTCAAATCCCGTCTGGCAGCAACACAAAGACACCAAAATGTTTCTACGTTCCAATGAATTCATCTTATCATTATTAATTGTCTGAATCCATCAGAAACAGTAACAGACCGTTTCTAGATGAAGCCCAACTAGTGTGCTGAGTGGATATTTGTTTCTTCCAGAACAAAGACATCACCAGCAGCGCCTGAACCTCTCGCAGGCTTCCAGCCTCTGGTCTGGTTTCCAGCGTGAGGCTGCAGCATCGCTATTTCCATTCCCGCCACATCCTGGCTAATAGGTAATGACAGCTGGCAGCGCCGCTCCACAGGGGGGAGGGGGGGGCAACAGATAGAGAAAAGAAAGAGCAATGAAATAGGAGATGGAGGTTGGGAAAGAGTAAGAGGGAGTAGAACTGTGGAGGAAGGAGGAAGATGAGGAGACAGGGAGGAAGGTATTGCCCATGTGAAGCAACACGGGGGGGTGCATGGGGGGATGGGGAGAGGGGGGTAGGGGGGTAAAGGGTATTGTGCCGGTGGAGCTTGGGGGTCACAGAGGAGGAGGAGGGGCTGGGCTGCATTCAGGAGGGGTGGTTGGGGGTGATGGAGGATTAAGTGTTGCAAAATCTGGAGGAGGCAGCAAACAGCAGCCAGACAATTCAACTCATAGGTGTCTTTCACCGCCACGTCCTCCAGGTTCAGTTTGGTTTGATAGATGGTAAGCAGTAGACGGTAGAGGGTAGATGGTAGACGGTACAGGGTAGATGGTAGAGGGTAGACGGTAGAGGGTACAGGGTAGATGGTAGAGGGTAGAGTGTAGTGTAGAGGGTAGACGGTACAGGGTAGACGGTAGTGTAGAGGGT